>JAVQJZ010040832.1:0-14400 GCA_036025355.1 Leiopotherapon unicolor | reverse complement strand
CAATTTGATTTTATCATTAAGATTTTTGAAATTGTTTTCTGGTTAAATGATTTTAGATTACTAATTCATAAAGGTCATGCTGCAGGACAATTTTCATTTTGACTTTAAATTACCCCCTTGTTATGAAAAGAAAATATATAATTCCCAGTGACTCATTGTCCTTGGCTTGCAGAGCAGCTGAATAACAAGATCAAGAATAATCTGACAGATTGCTGCTTTTGGCAGCGAGCAGCCAAAAAATAATTTAAAAAATGTGATTTGTTTTCAGGAGGATGAAAGTAAATTAAAAGAGACCTTTGAGAGGCGACAGTGAGAGGACAGAGCTCCTTTATGACTCCGGTCTCGGTGACTCCTGCAGGTTTACGCTGCCGTTTTGCCGGCAGGTCTGGAGTCAGTTACCCGCTCCGGGCCTGAGTCATCGCCCTGCTTCAGCCCAGCAGCACCCGCCGAACACAATGAGAAACACACAGAAACCCATTCAGAGGTCGGACACACGACAGGCTGTGATTCACACACACCCACTCGCACACAGACCCGACCGTACACACATTTAAGATCTTTAGGTGTCGAAGCAGCTGCTCATTAAGGCGATCTGAAACTGAGATTGACCTCGAAGGTGCGAAACAGGAAAAACAAAACTTCTGCAGAATCTTTTTGACCTTTTCTCATCTGTTGGTCTTGTGAAATTCAAGATAACGGCACCTCCATGGGAAGATATTCAAATGAAACAATCTGACGGGCGAGAGTCACTCCCCTCGCTTCTCATGGACGCACAAGTTTCTTCATATTAAGGAGTCATGGGATGGAAAGGTCCGTAACCTCTGACCTGATTGGGGGGGGAACAGAGATTTGAGTGTGTATATAGGTCAAATATTACTTAACCCGACTCCTTACATGACTCACTGAGGTTATTTAAATAGTTATGAATGGGGCCTGACAAAGGCGGTTCTCCTGTGTGTGTGTGTGTGTGTGTGTGTGTGTGTGTGTGTGTGTGTGTGTGTGTGTTTGCACACCACAATATGTGTAACGGGAGCGTAGCATGGGTGCAGCACGTCCTTTGATGAGTCACATGGCCTCCAGTGAGTAACAAACCAACTATGCAATTCCTGAAGTTTGAGACTCCCATTGAAAACCCCAGCCCACCCTCGCCCCAAACACCACGCGGGGGGGGAGGGAAGGGAAGGGAAGGGAAGGGCAGGGAAGGGGCAGGGCGGGGCAGGGTGGGGTGGGGTGGACCGGGGCTGTTGATAGGTGTGGTTGGCAGAGACGGCGTGGCAGAGAATAGAAGTGGGGTAAAATAGCAGGATGTAGGTGAGGAGCGGGATGCGAGGTGGAGAACAGGGCGGCGACCCGAGGACGGGGGCAGGGGCAGGTCAGGAGAGGAGCTGCATGATGGAGGGGGGGGGTGAAGTGAAGTGATGGCTGCACATCTCGGTTCATCCTGTGTCGTACGCTGGTGTGTTTTTTTTTGTCTCTGTGCATTCAGGTACTTTCTCTTTAGTCGCTGTGGTCACCGCCGGGTTACTCGCTTGTTTATTGGCCTGCTCAGGCTCGTAAACTCTGGTACTTTCTCTCTGTGGTCACAGTCAGCTGCTCATCTGTCGTTCCCATCACAACCCCCCCATTAGAAAAAAATTCTCACACACACGCATATTTTTGTTAGATATATTATCCAAAGTGTCTGTGCAGAGACAAGATGCACACACACTGTTTATGTGTGTGTGTGCTGCCAGTGAGGCTGGAAGTCATAAAGACCCCTCTGCTGTGTGTGTTTTCAGTGTGGGGGGGGGTCCACAGCTCATGTCCCTACCTCCTTTCCCTTATTTAGAGCTGGGTCCCTCTTTTACAGACGCCCCAACCCTCTGCAAGGGGAGTTTCCTGCTTTTTGAAGACCCCCACACACATTTACAGACACACACACACTTACACACACACACAGGGAGACTGAGAGGCTGCCCTTACTTTTCTTTTTTTTTTTCTCCTCCTCCCTCTCCCCCTCCCTTCTTCCCTCCTCTCTTTTTTCTGAATGGATGTCCTCTCCCTAACCTCAATTGAGCGCTGTAACAGGACACTGCCCTCTGCCGCGGCAGGCTCGGCCCCCTCTTTAAGAGCCTCGCTATAAGAGGCTGCAGCGGCGCTCCTGAGTGTGTGTGAGAGAGAGAGTATGTCCGACAGTGTCAGTCAGTCAGGAAGGAGGGGAGGGGGGGGGCGTGAGGAAGAAGAGGGAGGGAGGGCGAAGGGTGAGAGATAAAGGGAGAGAAGAGAGGCTGCTGTGAAACATGTGATAGTGCAACTTTGGCGGGGCTTGTAGGGAGTTTAACGGCTGTGGTGTCTCCAGAGCTCTGGGAAAGCACCTTTAGCCCAGAGGGAGCCTCACACACTGTCTGTGTGTGTGTGTGTGTGTGTGTGTGTGAGAGCCGGCTTTGTAGGGCTGCTGCTGTCACTTTAAGCCCTGTTACTGATTACACTCAGAAGAATGCAACGGGAGGAGGAAAAGAAAAAAAAGAGAGAGAGAGAGAGATGAGGAGACATGTAAGGATGAAATCTTTTAAGAGTTGAGCTCCGGAGAGTCTTGTGTGACTTGTGGACAGTGACGTGGGTGAGAAGTTGTTACCCAATAGCGTCTCTCTCTCTCTCTCCCTCTCTCTCTCTCTCTCTCACTCTCTGTTGGACCAAGCAGAGTTAAAGCGAAGGGGAACCCGGAGTCCCTCTCTGAAGCTCAGGACTGAGCAAAGGACATCCAGAGAGACACGGAGGAACAAACTTAAAGGCAGCAGAGAAAGAGAAACTGATGGAGGCTGTGTGTGTGTGTGTGTGTGTGTGTGTGTGAGGGGGGGTTCCCTCATTCCAGACTCAACGCCGGGAGGAAACACTGCTCTCACCCAGACGGGTAAGTGAAAAGAATTGGAGAGAAAAAAGGAAAGAAAGGGAAAATACTCCCCAGAAAGAAAGTGGAGCTGCTGCTGTTGATGGATATCATATGTTACAAGTTAAGGTTGAGAAACTGCTCCCAGATCCTGAAGCAGCCTGAGAGGAAGAGAGCAGGAGGCTTTCAGGGACTGTCTGAAGTTTCTTTTTAAAAGAAAAAGTGTGAAGAAATAGAGGAAACGTGTAATGAATGCGATCCTCGGCGTCACATGACCTGTCTTTGCTTTCAGGAGCCGGCTCGTCAGGTCCCGAGCGCCTCTCTGAGTTTGAATGGTCATTTGTGGCGGATCACAGTGTGATCACGTTACTGAAGAGCTGATTCACGCTTACATGCTCGCCTCTTAGCGTGCTGTTAGGCCGGGATGAGACGGGTGTGTGGTATGTGCTGCCGTCAGTAATGAAATACCTGTCACAACTGTCTTAACGACGTTAGTAGCAGCCGAGACAAAAATAGGTCTTTGTGGTTAATAGACATTTTTTTCATACAGAAGAGGCACCACTTCCTCTCTGCTTCAGTCACGCTGTGCCCCCCCCCTCCTTTTCCTTTGACACAGATAGCACAGTCCACTCCTTCTGGTCGGCAGCAGAGGGCATGAATGAACTGAGCGTATGGGTGGGTGGGATGGGGCGGGTGGGGGCGATACGGTATCATACAGCACGGACAGCTCGCTGTGGCTTCTTTATGAATGGACATGGCAGCCGGCTGATGTGATTGGCTGCGAGGAGAGTGACGACTGATGACTGCAGAGCTCGATGTTTAGATTCATTCTGCCCTTCAGTGTCGCCGCCGTCTCTCCGGGTTACCACCTCTTAAAGCACCACTGCATGGGTGTGTGTGTGTGTTGGAGAAAATGAGTGTGAGACACAGAAAGAGTGTTTGGGAAGCTGTGTGAATCAGTGCTAGTGGTTCTGGGTTACATGTGTTTGTCTAAGGGGGCTTAGTCACAAGCTGAACAGTGCTGTGTGTGTGTGTGTGTGTGTGTGTGTGTGTGTGTGTGTGTGTGTGTGTTAAAGCTGTGGACTTTTAAAAGTCGTGGCTCTCTGCCCAGCTGTTGTTCTTCAAATGATCTCCCACTCTCTCTGACTAAGACGCCGCTCTCTCCAACTATCATTACTCTTACTCACTTGTCATGTAATAAGAGGGCAGGTCTCCAGCGGTAAAATACGTAATAGTGCTCCTCGCTGAATCACTTGGATGAACTCGAGAAGCAACATTTCTCCTGCCTGCGTGCCGTTTAAACTTTCTGGGATTTCTGTAAAATGATTCGAGGCTGAATAATATTTAATTAAAGTGCCGCTGTCGATCTGCAGATGTCATCGAGATGCCGAGGTACTGAAACACCTCCATAACAAACAAACTGGAAAAAGTGGCATCCAAACTTATCTGACAGAAAATACAGGGGATCGCAGTCACGGCAGTGTGTGTCTGTGTGTGTGTGTGTGTCACCATGTCAGCAGCCCATCCTGCAGACACACTTGCATGCACACCTTCCTCCTCCTCTTCTCATCAGCTCCACCAAACTTTACTGCTTCACTCCTTCCCCACCCAACACCTTCAACTCTGTCTGCCCCAGCGTCGCTCTGTAGTCTATGGCACCAGTAGATGCGTGTGTGTGTGCACATGTGTATATGTGTGGGTGTGTGATAGAGAGGGAGATAGAGGGAGCGAGTGTGAGGAGGAGCGGCGATAAGGAGGTGGCTGTAAACTGTCGCGTTGGAGCGCGAGGATCCGTCAGCGCTTATCGAGGCAGCGTTTCCGGCATGAGTGCGTGATAGCGGGGAGATTGGCGGTGAGATGCATCGCAGGTATCTTGATGAGGAAGATTAAATTCCCTGGTGGAGATTAGCATGGAATCTGCCCTCTGTCTTATCACACCACCGACAAACGAACCTTGCCCTGTCCCACTTGGCAGGAAGCAGCTGAGCAGGCCAACAACACCAAAAATCTCTGGGGCAAAAAAAATAGCTCTGATTGTGATTTGCATTATTATGTGATTATTATTATAAAATGCTTGCAAAGGAGGATGACGTTGAAATGCATTTATCTTTAGGAAAGAATGAATCTGAGGGTGAAACACGACTATAACACGCAGACAAGAGTCTGTTGATCTGTTGTTCAGAGTATTTGCGATGAGTTTTTGCAGACATGTTGGGGGGAGGGGAGGTGAGTACCACACCTCTCATTCACGCATAGATAACAGATGGATGAATGGAAATTACCAGTAACAACAAGCAAGAGCAGTTCATTAACTTACTTTTACTGAGGTATTTACTTGATGCAAGTTTAGAAAATACTCAAGTCATCTCTGGAGAAGAGCAGATCTTATAAAAAGTTTAATCAAAGCTGCAGCCAGTAATTTTCCACAAACTTATATCACAGTAAAGATTGTTATTGTTTTTGGTGTGTGTGGTGGAAACGTCACAGTCATTTAAATTGTGCATTTAATGATTGCTTTAAGACATATTAATATAAAAATATGAACTTCAGGTTCAAAATGGAGGTGGAGGTGTGCAGGACGCTGCGGATCATCATGTGTTATTGAGTCATCACATGGAGGTCTACGTAATGAAAGGTGGCAGAGGCAGATGATTCAGTGAGGAGGGAAAGGCTGGAGGGAGTTGAGCCGTAAGTCACCGCTGGCAGGGTCGAGTTTGAACCACATTCTTTGCTGTAATTGACACACACACACACACACACACACACACGTACAGGCCGGTGTCAGGAGGTAAGACGTGACATACCACAGTTAGTCTGACACTGACGGAGTTATGTCACTAAAACTGAGTTAAGCAGCGCAAGAAAAAAATCTCATTCCTTCCTTTCTTCTCTCCGCTTTTTTTCTTTTTTGCATGACTTGTCTTTGTTTATACAGCAACAAGTCCCTCTCAGGTCCGTCATTCACAGGCAGATCGTACAGTTAAGAGCTTAGTGGCACCACTCACGTCACTGTGGTTAAATGCAGGTTGTTTTGTGTGTGTGTGTGTGTGTGTGTGTGTGTGTGTGTGTACAACACAAGAAGCCCGTTATTGCGTTTGTGTGTCTGCGTGCGTTTCGTGTATGTTCGCGTTTTTTTTTTTTTTTTTTTTGTGTGTGTGTACTCAAGCGCGCTCGTTCCAACGGTGGACTAACCACACACACCTGGCCCATTTCCTCCTTTGCTCATATATGGGCAGAGCTTCCCCTACCTGGGCCCCACTCTGAATTCCAATAAGTGGCTGTATGTGCACGAGTGTGTGTGCGTTTGCGCGTGTGTGTGCGCGAGGAAGAGGCTGTGGAGACGGATGCACGTCATGGAAAACCAGGATCAATGGGCACGGCCCGCAGAGCCGCGTTTTTAAGGTGTTCCTTTTGTTTTCCAAAGGTAATCAGTTAACACAGTGACTCAGCCTGGCTGATTATTCAAAGTGGCTGCAGCGAGGACGACGTCAATAAGGAACCGCGGCCATGAAGCTTTCATACGAGCTTTCAAACAGGCTGTAATTCCTGTGGATCAGAGGGATTATTAAATCTAGAATCAGGCTTGATTAAAAGACGACACAGTCCAGGTCTGATAGTTTAAGCAGCGACATGTGGTGTATTTGACATGTGGGATATTAAAGCTCCTCGCTGATCCTCCTCGCGTCTCTCTGGGCTGTTTATCAATGAGCGTGTTAGTATTTAGGGTGGAGGCACTTCAGGTATCAGCAGCCAGGCTCTCAAACAGAGCTCGCATTATAACATTATACCCTCTGCGTGGCCTTGTGTTGGGACTAATGAAGCAGATTTATGGCGGGGTGCAACGCTGCTTAAACCCGGTGACCCCACAAAGACCAGGAGGGGGAGACCGGGACGCAGGAATGCCCTTACGCTGACTTTGGAGGCCGGGACGCTTTTCATCCTCCTCTCACTGTATACTTCTGTTTTCCCCTCTTCTGCCGCCTCCTTTCTTCGCTCTCTGCACGTTTGCCAGGCCTTCATAAAGCAGCTCGAGGAGGGAGTTAGCTTTCCTTGGTCATCTTGCCAGCTCTTTCCCATCAGTCCAGCCCCCTGGAAGAGCCTGCAGACACCCCTCTCTCTCTGCAGGCCGGGGCTGAGCCTGGGCCCGGGGTACGGCCCTCGTGTTTGGAGGCTGGGGCTCCCTCCGGAGAAGTTCTTTGGCTGTCCCCGTCCGCGGGCCTGGATTCAGTCCTCACCTCGACAGACAGCCACCTAGCAGCACCCGAAGGAACCATTTGGGATCACTTTACATGTAAAGCCTGTTTCATCTCCTCGGTTTATAATAAGGATAGAAATTGAGAGTGGGAGAAGGAGAGAGAGAGCGAGAGGAGGGGGAGAAAGTGACTTCAGCAGTATGTCTGGCAGTGGCGGCCGGTTGGAGAGTCTTTCTGGGACGGGGAATGACTTTGGATGGCGAACAGAGGTGGCAGGGAAGACGGAGCCTCCATAACCTCTGTCTCCGCAGAATCGGAGCTGTTGGCGTCCTCTCTTTGGTTGGACGCTTTCGCTCATCCATCACAACCAATCAGACTCTCAGGCTGGCTCTAATGGAGCCCGGGGAGCTGATATCTGATTGGCCGCCGGCCTTGTGGAACGACGGTTTAATTGGTGGCAAGCTGCTGGTGAGCGCTGCGCTGCGGGCTTGGCTCGTCCTGCATCTTTCAGTCGGTGAAACCACACTGATTGGGGCAGTGTCTGATTGTCCATTTTCATTTCGCGGATCCAGCGAAATAATCGACTGCGTGGAAATGAGCTCAAACGTTCAAACCTACCATCAGCTTTCGACCACCATTGTTGCCATTGAAAGTCTTTCATAAGAGAGAGCGAAGAGAAACGTGTTGTTTTGTGAAAAGTACTTTCTCACTGATTGATTTTTTTGCGTCCAGTTTCCAGGATTGAAAATAAACAGCGACACATTCGCAGGTTGGTTTTGGAAGGAGCGCTGTCGATAAGACGCCCAGAGCTGGAACAGTGGGGGACTTTTAAAGATGGAGCGAGGCACATACTGTACACACTGAGACGTCGGAGAGAGGGAATGCATCCACACCCAGCTCACACATCCTACACACCCACCCACACACACATGCCCACACATACTTGAGCAACAAACAGCGCATACACGCAGCCAATGAACCGATGTCGCTCACTGCAGAAGTGCAACTTATCTTTGCACAAATACACACATACTTGTACAGTGGTCACCCCCTACTTTGAGGCTAAGGCAGGGTAATGATTCAGTTCCTCTTTGCTCCCCTCAGTGTGTGTGTGTTAGTGCACGCTTGTACAGATCTGTGTGTTCATGTCGGTGTATATTTGCCATATATGTGTGCACAGTTGTCACTTTGTGAATGTGTTGTGTGTGTGTGTGTGTGTGTGTGTGTGTGAATGTGGATGTGGTCAGGCCCAGTCATCTTCCAGGCAGCTAAGAGGAAACCCACATCAACTGCCATATACCACACTCTAGGAATAGACTTGCCCAGTGCAAGCAGGAATGGAATGGCACACCCGTCCTCACCCCTCCTCACCCGTCCTCACCCCTCCTCACCCGTCCTCACCCCTCACAGATCCACCTTCCTCAAGTCTGCTGCGCCCCTTCCTCCAACCTCTCGTTCGACCTCACTTCATTCATTCACTGTTTTCGATGTTATTTCCTCCCTTTGCTCTGCAGTTCTTCCTGCATCGCTGTAACTCAAAGCATCGAGGGCTTTTAAAGATCCTTATTGGCGGCGGGGGGGGGGGGGACAATTCAAAATGTCCGCGCTGTCTCTCTGTCGTGACGTGATGAGAATATCGTCCCCAACATGGCCGCTCGCCGTCTGTGTTCTCAGTCATTCATGTTCACGTTTTGTTCCTCAAACGTGGTGACAATCGATCGGCTACAGTACGTGTATTTAAAAAAAAAAAAAAAAAAATCCCATGACCTGGTATCACTTCATTGAAAAAAAAGTTGTGGGAGAGTTTCAGTTCCTTTCGTCGTCTCCGTCTGCCTCGGCCTCTGACCTCGTCCTGCTCACACACACACACACAACACAAAGGCTTCGCTCTCAGTGGAAAAAAAAAAAAAAGGAAAATCGCACTTACGTACGTTTGACCTCTCTGCCCAGCGGCGGCGGCAGCATCACCAAAGCATGGAAAAAAAGACAGAGATAAGACACAGAAGAGCTTATCTGCAGTCCTGCGAGCTTACTCAGGCTCGCCGGTCTGGACCTGTTAATATCACACTCGTACTTATAGTGCTGTTGACAGCTTCAACATACGCCTCTGCTCATTTCTCTGCAAAGCCACATCTTATTTAATTGACCTAACTTGAATTAAATTCTTTCTGTCTGTCTGTTTTGTATTTTTCAGGGATGGCAGAAACACTATCGGACAAGCGAACGTGTTCCCAAAGCTGTTGGAGGAGAAGGTGAGAAAGATTGATAGAGCATCATCTTCTCCTCATTCCTCTGTCGCTAACTTTTCCTAGAAACTGTTCTCCCTCCGGCAGAAAGAGCCCGAGGGTTCGTCCCTTCAGACCTAAAGACACAGCAGGGAGATAAATCTGTCAGAGTGATCGAGAAAAGAGCCGCGAGGGACGGACGCAGCTTCTCCGTAACGTTTGCTGTCGACGTGAGACAAAAAGAGTAAAGAGCGGAGGCGAAGAAACAGAAAGAGAGCGGTGACGGAGAGCAGGAATGTGAGGGAGGGAGGGGGCAGAGGAGGGGGAGAGTCGCCAGCACATTTCCCTTAATAAAAAGAAATTGGAGTCAAGTGATAATCAGCTGGTCAGAGTATGTTTGATCAATCTGGTCACGAGGCCTCAGGTATGCAGAGAGAGAGAGAGAGAGAGATCCCCCCCCATCCTGCAGTCACCTGTATCTAGGTCGTAATTTATTAACGCTGGGTCAGTGCTCCCATTATGCGTCAGGCCGGGCGTCGGAGCCCGCGTGGCCGCTGCCTGTCGTGCCTCGGGGGCTAATGGGAAAGAATGACAGGAATCTGCAACTGATAATGCCACGCTCGGAGATGTTCGTCAGCAGATAATCTCCCATATCCTTCCCCTCCCTCGGGCTCCTCTGCTCCTTCTTCTTCTTCTTCTGCTCCATTCGCTTCGCCGCCGCCAACCTCACCGCTCTCCTCTAAACCTGCATCAGCCCATCTCCACCTCTCTGCTGTGTTTTTTTCACCTCCTCCTCCCCTGACCTGTGTGAAAGTGTTTACAACGGACCTGTTTGTTCTTTTTGTCTTCAGATGGACTCTCGTGTGGACTTTTTTCTTCACGGCTCTGTGGCCGCCGTCAGTTGCTCAGTAGGCAGTGTAGATCCTGTGTAGCAATCAGCAGCTACATCTGGCTACTGGGTCTCCGACGGCTCGGCCTACTTCCCGGTCTCGCTCGCCCGTCCCCGCTCCTCATTGGCTGGCGGCCGCATTCCAGTCGTGTGATTGGCTGCGACGTGAGGGGGCCTCCATCCTGTGACCCCGCAGACAGGATGCTCTCTGTGTCACAACTCCACAAGGGGCCCTTGTCAAGGCTTTTTGTGTTTTTTTTCACTCCTTCCTCTTCCGCCATTCTTCTTTTAATTCTCTCTCTCTCCCCTCGTGCTCTGTGAGGTCCTCTTTGTGTGAAGTGTCCTTCGTTAAAAGCTCATTTAACAAGTGATTTTGCCTGTAAAAAGGGAAAATGCATGACACGTGTGAGAGGAGACGTACCTTTGCTTTGTCCTGAACCTGGCATACAATGTAGATTTCTGTGTGGTTCAATTCTACAGCTACATTGTCTGCTGGGTTTCTGGCTAGCAATATAAGCAGCGGTAATAAAACCACGCACGCTCTGAAAGGTGAGTATTCATCCATCCTGTCAATGCGCCTTCACATTCCCGACCTTGACAATTCAATAAAAGAGAAATATTTCACATGAATACCACTGAGTGACTCCTGCTGTCGTTTGTCAGGCTGAATTTCGCATTTGAAAGGGGTGGAAAAGATTTAGCAGAATCCAGAATCTGCAAAATCTAAATTGATTCAGTGTCGGTTCTGCGTCCCAGGAGTTAACCCCGAGCAAGAGATGCCAAGAATATTCTAGTAACTCAGCACAAAGCCGGGTCGTTGTCTGTCAGGAGGTTGTCAGACTGCTGTCAGGCTGGCTCCTTATTAGCGGGACAGCACTGTCTTCCCTGCAGCCAACACACACACACACACACACACACACACACACCTGGGATTATACCAAAACTTCACACAAACCAACAATGCCGTAAGAAGACACTCTCCTTTCCTGCCTTGGTGTAGAAGTAACACACTTTGACAGACTCCAAAAAGCAACTTCTGCATTCGCAAGTTTGTTTTGACTTCACGATGCATTTGAGGAAAATCAGATGTTTGCTCAGATACACACGATTAAACTGTAATTAGGTTTGTCTCTGTCTGATTATTTCTGCTGGTGGCGTCTCTCAGGGGAGTCATGTTTTAACACACACACACGTATACACACACACACACACACGCTGCAAACCAGGCAGGGATGTGCATAAATAAAACAGCAGCCGAGCAGAGGCAGGTGAGAAACTGAAAAAAAAAAAAGACATTCGATACCAAAAGAAAAGGAAATGAGTGTGTGTCCTGCAGGGATTCAGCGTCACGTCCAGCTCTTGTCACGGCTCTGCAGCAGTGTGGAAACACAGGTGAAAATTTAATGAGTGTCCACATTGCGGACAAGAAAAGACATTGAGATTTTGTTTTCCTTCATCAGCAAATGAAAGATAAGTTACTGATCGCTGCAGTTATTCTCTCCACACCTGCTCAAAAAAAGGAAACGGGCATCAATTTGTTCATCTTTATTATAAAAAATGTGCTTTTAAATCAGAAGATTTGGCAGAAATCTACCAAATATTGCAGATTACACAATGAATCGGTGATGAAAATAATCTGTAACTTCAGTCCTGGAAACGATTCGCTCAAGTCAAACCAACACACAGATAAAGTCTTTGTGTTCGTCTCTTCAGGTGACTGTTACACCAAATTTGTGACATGTGAGCTGCAATTTGCATGTAAGAAAAGCTCGCAAATCACTTTTGGGAAATGTGCCCCTCGGAAACACAAAGAGATTTAAAAAACATTTGTTTTGCATATTTCTTTGCATGATATCCACTTAGTTTGAATACATGACCACCCACCAATATTTCTTTCACTGCAAACACAGATTTGGAAACTTGAACCAAACTCTGGAAGATATTTTTACTGTAATGGCCGCCGAGACTCTCACAAGCTGACGCACGAAGCGAATCGTTGTGCGTTTCACACGTCAGCTCAAGAAGAAATATTTGCATAAAGGTTTTACATGTAAATAAAGGATGTGAGGCTTTTCTAACAGTGAACATTGATCGTATATTTCTTTAATTGGACTCTTTTCAGATACAGTTTAATGTATGTTTTGAAAAACATCTCGGTGATAAAACATAATATAGCTACTGGAACTTGATCAAAATCCTTTTAATACAAAAGATCAGAAATCAGCTCATAGATGTGAGTTTAGAGGACAAAACATGACGCCTGTTTTATTCTAAATTCGCTCTTTTTCTCATCAGTTCAGGTCCTTCCTGTCTTACCGCTCTGTCCCTCAGATTGAGCCACACAGACCCTGTTTTTTTGAAAATGTTACGTGAGCTTAACAAATCCATCAGGAGCCACTATGAGAATCTCAACAATGCGAGTGTTTGCTAATGGCCTGTAATGGGAGGGGTGTGTGGGCGCGTTATTGTTGCTTTGATAAGCTGCTGATGACGTGCGCGGCGCGAGGACTCGGTGCTCAGTCAGAGTGCAAAACAACAGAATGCTGAGAAAAAGAGTGATGAGGAGACGGAAAAAAACTGTGAAAAAAAAAAGAAGATTAAAGAGAGAGAGAGCCATCTGTCGTCCTCCATCACACCGTGCGTAAACACTTTCAAGGAGGACGGGTGGAAGGTGAAGGTGCTGTCATTTGAAGGTGGCATCACCCGTCCCGTCATTGCTACGAACACACGGCGCGTCTGCGTCACCGCCGTGATAAACGAGCGCAATGACCCATCAGATCACATCACCGCAGAAAAGGCTTCACGGAGGTCACCAGGAGAGAGTTACCGCTTCCATCGCTGATATACGGAGACAGAAAATGGAAAAACGTCTCTGTAACTAAGACGGGTTTGTTTAGCCGCTCGCCACAAACATTTATTCAAAATTCAGACTGTCTGTGTTTGTGGGATCATAAGCAGACTGTCTCAAAACAACATTTGTTTACTTGAAAGTTACAAAGCCCTCTAGCGCCCAGACGAGTTACGACTCCCGTCTGTCAGGAGCGAAGGAGGAAGAGGAGGAGGAGGAGGAGGAGGCCGCTGAGGGAGGAGGTCAGCTAAACGTGGCACTTTGACATCGGAGACTTTCGTTCATTTGTTCATTTCACATCGACCTTTATCAGGATGTAATTACAGAGGCCATGATGACAAACGTTTTAACGTGAACCACCATGTTTCTCTGACATTTACAAAGGACTGAACCCAAACCACCATCTTTTTCTAAACCTGACCAAATCTGAATTTGTCCCTAACATTAGCAGCGTCGTGAATTAAAAACCTTCTCTTGATGTGTTTTGAAGTCCAACTTAAAAAAAAAAAACAGTTTAATCTGCTGCATTTGAGATTCGTTCTTGTTCATCACGATGGACGACCACGATTCAGAGAGCTGGTTTGTGTCGTCGAGATGAAGAAGAACTGAGATCTCGAATGATTTTTTAAGTGTGAGTTTCTTCAGGTGGTCCCAGTTTGACGTATGAACTCACCGCCCCCCCCGAACGCGTCTCTATAAAAGTCCTCGCTCTGAGTTTGTGTCACATCCCTGAAGGTCTGTGAGTCATTTTGAACCGAGAGCGTGTCGAGGTGGAAGCAGGAAAAACTCCAGAAACATCTCTCATTGTGCAGAAAGATCTTTCCAGTGTCACAGCTTTTCTACGTCTGAGGAGGCTGAAAGATGAAAGAAACACAGATCTCGCTGTCACTTATAAAAACGAGGCTTCGTATCTCTAACGTTTCGCTCTTGGCTGAAGTTCGGACGCTTTAACGAGCAGATCGTCTCTGCTGATCAAACTAAACGAGGAACGAGCTGGTTTTCATGTCCAGGAAGAAACGGCACCAACGAGGACGACGTGATGAAGAAAGAGACGTGAGTTCGCAGGTTAAATCTCTTTACATGTGTTTTTTTATTAGATAAAATAAAAGCTGTTCATGCTTTATGTGGAGGTTTTTCATTCATTATTCATTAGTTTTGGAAACTTTGTCCTCCGTATGTGTCGAACCGTTGTCTGTAAACTAATTTCACACTTTTCAAAGCTTTTAATTTGATTTAATTTATTTTAAATTCACTAATTGAACCTGTCTCTGTTTTTTTATAATGAACAGCAAGTTACATCTTTAGCAGGAAACCTGTTGGAAATTATTCACAAACTGGGTCAGACAATTTTTCTCACAAAGCTTTTGTTATAAAAATAC
>JAVQJZ010040764.1:0-12724 GCA_036025355.1 Leiopotherapon unicolor | reverse complement strand
CTGTTAACTTGCTAACTTAAAGTGTTAAAAAATGTTTTATTTACTTATAAACCCTTTAAAAACATTTTCATCATCTTTCTGGTATGATCCTGCTTATGTTGTCGTATTTTCCTGTTTCTCTTCCAGTTGAAAAAGCAGTGCAGCTGCGACTTCTGTGACTGCTGCAGCACATCTGTATGTGTGAGAGCAGGCGAAGTGTGTGTGAATATAGGTACCAGTGCATTTGTAATCCAGAGGTCTGCCAGAAGTGCAGGAGCGAGAGGGAATTACCATCTGTTAGTCCTCTGCCAACATCCAACGCAGTACTAACCGTCTTCCACATGCATAATTACCCCACACATACTCCACGAGGCTGATTTTTCTTCACGAGATTGCCTCAGTCACTGCTTCAGCTCACTCCTAAAGCCTGATTTAGCAGCAGATTACAGGGTTGGATTAACACAGCCAAGCGTTAGGAATTGCTTTCAAAAGCAGACCCCAGGTCAGTGACAAACTGTTTCCCCTGAAGGATCAGGTCTGGATTCAGCAAGGCTACACTAAGCTCTGCATTGGGATGAATTACAATGGGCACATTTTGAAAGAATTTTATCCGACTGTTGTTAATCAGTTCCTCCATATGCATGACTTCCTTTTCAAATTTGGGAAATTTCCATAATTTGAATTGAACTCTTTTTGGTTGTGATTGGTCATGTACTCATATTTGGGAGAGTCAGTGTTGCTGTAACACAGGAGGCAGTTGATTATCAAGGGAGCACAGACAGGAAGTTGGCGCAGAGTGGGGTGCAATGTAATGGCGTCACAATCTCTTTTGACTGCCCTGTCAGTCCAATCACATACTGCTGCGAGCACGGCTGTCTGCACACCCAAATATCCTGCAAGTAGACAGTCTTTCCATTGCTTAGAACGACTACGTCTATCTGTCTAGACATTTTCAGTTAGCAGAGATTCTGAGAGATTGTCGATAGCCTTTCTGTCAGGTTGACGGGGGTAACTGCTGTTTTTCTCTGCTGTTTCTACATGAATCCTGGTTTCAAGCTGAACTAAGGGCTAATTCAAAGACATGCACAGAGAGAAGGAAAAAGGGGTTCTGTTGGAGATATAACTAAAGACGATGCAAAGATAAGGAAGAAAATGAGATAAAGAGGTTGTTTAGTACGCTGCTCTTGTGCTTTGTAAATGTGCCTTCTTTTTTATCAGATCCGAGAATGTCTTAGTGTTTGCATTTCTCTGTCTCTCTCCTTCTCTATATTTCTGTCAGTTTCAAAAGCCTTTCTTCCTATCTCCAGATCTCCATTCTTCTCCATTTTATCCCTTTCTGCTTCCGTCTTTGATTCTTCAGGCAGTCAAAGTAGAACAGACAGCATGTTCAGAGAACAAAACAGAGCGTCAGTGAAACTGAGCCTCAACATTTCACCTTTTGTCTTTCTCATTTTCTTTCCTCTGCCTTCCTGTTTCTCTCTCTAATCAAATGGCCCACCTGCCTTTTGGATTCTTTTTGGAGGGTTGTCTGACTGCAGGGGCTTTCATATTTATTCTCCTTTCCTCTCCTCTTCTCTCCTCTACTCTGTTCTGCAGTGTTGAGGTGTGATATATCATTCCTCTGGGCATTCAGGGAGGCAGGTAGCCTGTTAAGGCTGTAGGTTTTCTGGACTGTTGATATACTGGTAGCCTGAAGAGATCCTTTGCTACTTAGGTGTTCCTCTCGTCTTGTGTATACGTGACTGTGTGTGCATTCAAGCTGTTTGTGTATGTGTGTACATAACAGCCTATAAAGTTTGCTCCTTTGCATACAAAGGACTTACAAGAATGCATTTGCATACAGCAAGCATGTAAGATACGCAAAGCACAAATGCATAACATGCATACTCATGCATGTGCACATCCCTCTTTTACACACATAGTGCCATGAGGTGTGGATGATTCATTAACATGCATCCACGATTAAATTGATACCGATAGATGGAGCAGGAGGGAAAACAACCTTCCCCATACTCTCCCATGCCATTCTTCTTCCCCCACTCCCACACACACCTCTCTCTCTCTCTCTCCTTCTCCCTCTCTCTCTCTCTCTCTCTCTCTCTCCTTCTCCTTCTCTCTCTCTCTCTCTCTCTCTCTCTCTCTCTCTTTCTCTCTCTCTCTCTCTCTTTCACACTGCCTCAGCATCTCGGAGCCACCGGCAGCATTAACAGTGTGGGGAAGAGACTCTGTTTTCACACACAGCAGAGAGAAGAACCAGCACTGACGTGCAAACACACCAAAAAAAAAGCACACTCACACACATGCACAGGGAGAAAACGGGAGGTGGACGCGGGCTCCAGCTGTAGCATGTCCACTGGCTGCAGTCAGACATGTAGGAGGAGGAGGAGGTGCTCTGCTCGCCGTTCCATGTCCGCTTCAGTCCTCTAAGCACCTCCCATCCCCCCCTAACGCTCACTCCCTGCCTCTGCGGCTGCTGAGGGGCTGGCTGGAATGACCCGGGAGAGCGGGAGACACAAGGAGATGCACTAGACGGGGCTGCCAGCCGGGAGGACTCTCTGATCCCTGATCCCTCCTCTTCTCCGGGCTGACAGATACAAGGCAGACCTCTGATCTGCCCCACAGATGCGTGCCCATATAGGAGGGCATGGCTGTGTAGACCGAGGGGCTTCATCCAGCACGGCCACAGAGAGAAGGACCACCACAGAGACACGCAGGTAAGAGGCATCACAGCTGGGGCTGCTCCGCCGGGTTTTCATCTGTATTGATCTGCGCAGATCTGAAGGAATCAGCTTTGTGTCGTTTGACGTACAGATTACTTTTTTGCTTTGATTCTCATGTGTTCATCTTTTGGTTTGGTTATTTACTGGAGGTTTTGCTCTGTGTGTCTTATTTGCGCTTGCCTGCTGTGCTGCTGTGCTGCATGGTCATTGATTAGAGGAGAGATGGGTCTGTGGATGAGCACTGTGGCAGCATGATAATGGAATATGTCTCCTGGAGGACATGGTCCGATATCCATCAGACGCCTGGGGAATGTCAGTGGGAATAAAGAAGGTACAACAGGGAAGTATCAGGAGAGAGGAAAAAGAAGAGAGAAGAGAGAGAGAGAGAGAGAGAGAGAGAGAGAGAGACTGGCAGTCCATTTCTTATAATTTATGTGAGTGTCATATCCTGTGGGCTTCGGTTGTTTTTGAGGGCTGACCACTTGGCTTTGCTTTTCCTCAGTGCTTCATTTGTAATTCATATATTCAAGCCACACTCCACATTTGGACAGTTTTTCAATTAAAGTCGAAAGGCTGTTTTTCATGGTGTGTCAGGAAAGCTAAAATGTCACAGAGGAGTTTGAAGAACGGGTGAGCAGGGAGAGCCCATGGGCGTGAGTGTGGTGTTACACCAAGCCAAGCAGGGCGGAAGTTGGGGTGGAAGCCCGGGGACAGAGAGGGAAACTGCGAGCTGCTGCATAATTAGACTGAATGGTTGCACACTGAGAAAACACATGTTGGAGCTATGAGGGATTCACATGGGGGGGTGTGAGAGAAAACACAGATGAAGGCTAATGTGGCTGATGCCGCCGCGAGACTTGCAACTTACGTTTCGTACGCGGCTTCCCCTGCAGAAAAGGGAAAAGGTCAGTCTATAACCTCTGCCAACAGAAGATCGCTCCCCTCAAGCCTCCACTAATACTCAAAAGCCTAATTACACGACTCTAAAATGGTTATAGTGCTTCTCTGCCTCTGTGGATGTCAGTGCAGGGCCAGCAGCAGCCCCAAAGTGCATTTCAGAGATTGGCCCAGGGTGGATGTGCTTATTCAGAGATGCCTGTGGCTGAGAGAGATGAGCTGTCCAGTGCCGTTGCATGGAGCATACATCACTGAACGGAGGCCCGCGGACCCAGGAGGAATCAACAGAAGGAAAGCCATTACTTAGTTGACTAGGCTGCTCTGATCTGATCATATGGTTGTGCGAGTTATAGAGACACTGGACGGAGGCAAATGGAGGGAATGAGACAGGTGGAGCAGAGAGGCAGGCCGGCAGTCAGACAAGGAGAGAGCACTCTCCTCAATGCCATGATTAATTCTCGAGGCGGTGCATTCAGCATATGCCAAAAAATATCAATATTTTCCATTATACGCCGTGTTTCAGAGTGGATGGTGGCTGATTTAGAAGTTGATTTTAAAAGCCGTACTGCAACATCTATCTAGATGCCACTCACCTCGACACTGGTTCGGCTGCCGTTTGATGGAGTAGATGTCTGAGCTTGATTGGGTGTTGAAAATGTATGTGCAGGTTGATTGTAGTGGAGTTTTCTTTTTTATGGCAGTAAAGTACACACAAGCATCGTTGGACTAGAGGAAAAGTTATCAGATAACTTTTGCCTCTGAGATGACATTTAATTATTGATATTCAGAGTTTTCCACATGTGTAAATCATGATCAAAAGCACATTATAGCCTTGAGATCATTTCTGTGATCTCGCTGTACATTGTATTCTCACACGCAGCTGCTATTTTATCTTCTCTGTCAACTTCTGCTTAGTCATTAGAGAGAGCAGAACAGCCCCAAGGTTGTAGGGTGGAACAAATTAATACAACTTGTGGTGCAGCCTTTGCCTAAGTGCACAAACGTATATCAGCCTCCTAATGTGGTTCATTGAGACGTCCTAAATAACACGACTACCACAGAAAATACCAAGCCTGGGCATGCTTTCGAAATCCAATCACCATCAAAGTAGAGGGGTCTCAGGCACATGTAAGGAGACGCAGTTGGCACAGGCTGGCAGCTCTGCAGCGGCACATAAAAGCACATTATAAAAACAGACTTGGCACTCGATAAAACCTACAGATTACACCAATTACAGTGGAGGGCATTTAAATGAGGGGAAACAACAGACATTATTTCAGTCTCACAAACACTTTACGTTGCTACTTAAGCACAAGTGGATGTCACAAGACATGTGAACACTCTCAGAGATACACATGAACACACACACTCACACCAACTGTTTTCCCCTGCTGGCGTTGATTTTAAATTCTCTGATCTCCATTTCCACTGTTGTTTGGCTACATGATTTCTGTCCAGCTTTTAAAGTGCTGCAAGTTTTTTTACGTATATCTTACATTTTTATTATTATCAATAAATCCCAAGGAGACCACCACTGAACCGATTTTAGAAACAAACACTATCTGCGCAAGTACAGTCTGATCCAAATCATCTTTACTAGTGAACTTGAATCGTTGTTGCATGTGGGTGACACCTGTTCACTGTAATTACACTGAGCACAGACAGTGTAGTTTATTGCCGTCGACAGTGTAAAATGGACTTTCATTCCCGTGCATGCTAAATGAAGTAGAGAGCTGTCCTCCAGAGATAAAAATGTAGCCGTGGAGTCATGTCAGGATAAACTACTCATGCTCTGTTCATCATACTGAAGGAATGTGTCAGTCAGTGTAGTGATATTTTTCACGTTTTCTTCGTTAAATTTCGAGGTACGCAACTACAGATTGTAGTTATATAAACAATGCTTTGGCATATTTGTTGATGATACTGAAGAGATATTTATTCAGAATGTTTGGAAATATTAGCCATGTCTGATCTTTTGTATGATACATAGGAATATCCTGCTCCGACACTACATGGCAGGTGAAACTATTCATATGTTGGGCACCGTGCTGAAATCTGGTGGAGCAATCAAACCTTAAACAACGACAACACTTCCATTTAGTTCCCATGGTAACCCTTTCTATTCTTTAAAAAATAGACAGGAAAAAAAGCTGTCATTAGATGAATAAATAGATCAATGCAATTTAACAGGGTGTCACACACCATGAGCAGAGAGTAGTCACTCAGAAAACTAGAATAAATCCCTCTTTCTCTCTTACTTGCTTGCTCGCTCTTGTGGTCACCCCTGACAACCAGCTGTTTCTGCTGCTGTATCCGTGGGCCATGCTGGAGGCCAGGCCTCAGACACAAATAAGGAAAGAAAAAAAAAAGACAACACAACCACAGTAATAAACTGGCAGTGTTACTGGGGCGATAAATATCTGAGTAACAACATGCATATTAATTGGTCTTTTGTGCCAGCACATTTCTGAGAATCACGCTAGTGCTCTGCAGAAGAGCAGTGCAGTGTGAAGTCATTACTTAACTTGGCCAGAATCCCAAACTATCAAGCGGGAAAAAGAAGACAAAAACACTTGCAGCAAATGCAAAAATTAAATCACGCTTTGTATCCACAATCTTTTCCAGACATGAGTGAACAATCTTTAGCAATGTCGGCCCAACAAATGAAAGGCTGCCATAAAAATTAATTAATGTCCACCTAAGGATGAATGAGAATAACTTGATCTTCTGACTTTTAATCTAGCACCATGATGAGATCAAAACTTTGGTATTTGGTAACTTTGGCAAATTTTCATTCATAAAAGCAGTTGTGGACTCCTAAGCGATATTCAAACTAAAAAACATTTTGTATTGTACAATGCATGGGGCTGTATGGTGGAAACTTGTTTCTTTAATGACTGGTGAGACAGAAAATACTATCCACGAAGCTCAGTTTGAGTGAAACGTCTACAACTGTGGATGCTCTCTAACATCCTACTGTATTTCACCATTCGACAGAGACATCACAGTGGCAATTGTTTGACATTTTCCAAGATTTGCGAGGGACACAGTGGAACATTCATCTTACAAAAAATCTACCATGCTTGTTTGTATGTGATTGGGCATCAGATACCACATTTTGCTTCAGCATTCCTGAACTGCTCAAGTTCAAATGAACCATGTATCCTTTTTCCTAATGTTGTATTTATCTTGAAACATAAATCTTTCCATTCCACTCAAACAGTCAACACACACAGAGGGTAATGGTTGAATTAATTAGCATAAACAGCTATGGAAAAAAATCTCTCTCCAACTTTAAAAGCTCTCGGGCCAAAAATGGAGGCTTCATGTCCACAGTCGAGCAGCAGCCATGGCTGAAAACGCTCGGGGCCACGCATCATTTGGGAGATGTGTGCAGTCTTATGGGAGAGTATTTGCATTCTATCACGCACAGACCGAGTAATAAATTTGCACATTAATATGTGTGCTCTACACACAGACACACACACATGCACAAAGTAAAAGTACAATCATTACTGCTAGGATCATGACTTTTTGTTTTTGGCCAAGGGCCATAAAGCTAATTACATTATTAACTGCAATTTCATGTTCTCCTCTCTGTCACAGTGGCCCTCCAATGGCTACTTAAACTTAGTCATAGCATTTCATGGGTGGGCATCACAAAACTCCCAATGCTGTCCACCTGAGTGTGTCTCTCTGCAGCCACACGGAAAACAGATGACTGCAGTGTTTTCTGCAGGTTCAGCCTGCACCCTAACCAGACTCCCTTTCTTCTGAGGATATTACGTTATTGGGTTTTTCCAGCGCTTTTCATTTGTCAACAGCCAAAAACACAAGAATTTTAAATGTGCTACAGATACTTGTGCCGTATCACAACTCTCCATTTTGCAGGTGAGGACAGTTTTAGAAAAATAGCCGGGGGGGAGGGGGGGGGAGAAGTGGTGGGCCAAGCTGGTGCTTCTACAGGAGAAATGAGGAGATCAGTGAGGTAGATGAAACTGAAGAGCCATCTGGAGTAGTCCACAGTCCATGTCCACACGTGTGGAAATCCAGAATGAACTAAATCTTTCAGCACAGTAGGTCTTTTACCACAGGAATGGGAAATGTATTTGAAAACAGATAGATCTATTTACTTAATATTTCAAAAGAATTTAATGGATTTCTCTAACTCTCTCTCTTTTTCTCTGTCTGACTCTCCATCACCCCGATCGCCCACCTCTCTCCTTCTCTGGTCCTGCTGTGTCCTCCTCCCCCTCGTCTTTTTGTAATCTGGTTCACCTGGCATACACATGCGGTATTGAAACAGTCGACACGGCACAGCAATATTCATCTCAGCAGCTGAAGTGGTCGAACAGTTTCACCATTTAAAGTATTAAATGGAGCTAGTCTACACATGTCAAGTGCTTTTATGTCAAGTTAAAACACGTGTTAGTTTGTTTGTTCACTGTTGTCATGTTTGAATATTTTTCTTTTCAATTTTTGTTTGATAAGAAGAGAATAATGTCCAGGCCAGATGTTTCTGCAATGGTTTTACCTCAAAACAACAGCAAAACCAACATCTTAACAACAACTATAAAAACTGTTTTCCCACTTCTGTCATTGTTGCTGCTGACAAGATCTTTGCCATTTCATAACCAGCACAAATTGGACAGAGAAGCAAATGATCTCTCTTGACGTAATATGCAGAAAATGAAAAAGAGTCTGACCAAGACAAAGAAAAACTGAAGGAGAAGGAGCTGTATATTGCTCAAATCTGATGCAAGTTTGAGAAATGCACAGGGACAAAAAAAAGAGACATGCACATAAGGAAGTGGAGTTGAAGATGATTGATGATCTTTATTTTTTCTCCTGCAGAGGAGAAAACAATCTGCTGGGAGTGTTCGAAAGTCGATGATTTTGACAGTGCATTTCATGTATTTTGGGATGAGGTTTAGAAAAGTATGAACACGTAGATGGTTTTTCACTGTCACCCAACACACACACACACACACCTACACACACACACACAACTATCTCACTTTGGGTGGGGCTCAAGATTTAAAAAGCCTCTTCTGATAATATTTTAATTGCCTCACAGGTGGCAGCTCTGAGGCTCTGACGATGGCTAATAACAGTCGTCAGTGAATGTCGGGCATTTACTAACAAGCTTTCAGAAACCGAACCGCCTCACTCTTAAACCAGATATTGCTCTGTGAAGTGGAACCACTGCCTCAACATCAACGAGAGTAGCTCTTTCACTTTCCTCTAAATCACAGCCTTCAGTGGCCTCGCCGCTTGACTCACAAGGAATCACTTTTAATACATTTTTAGACGTCTGGAAGACAACACGAGATCTCCTGTCTGGTTTCGCTGCTCAAAACTGCGAGCCTTTGAGTTGTTCATGAGATAGAGACGTGTGCTCGGAAGATCAAACAGAGACAGTACGTGTTACATAAACAGCAAGGAGCAGGGAAAATGAGCAGAGGAGTTTCACGGCAGATAGTGGTCTAAATTTAACAATACAACCCATTGCTCGTAGGCTAAATTGAAGCATTTACGTACAGAAAACTCTGCCATTGTATGCTGCTCAATCTTATTTTTCGCATCATTTTTCATCCTTTGATATCGCGCTTTGCTGTCCTCCAAATTACACGCCCTCATACCCTATGAAGAAACTTAATATAGCTGCTGTGTCGCCAAATGGAGGGTGCGTCAACCATGTAGATTTGTGATGACCAACACTGCTTACATTTTTACATACCATGAGTCACACTTTCTGTAGTGACATGATTTTCCAGAGTTTCAAAGAGCAAGGAGAATATACAACTCATGTGTTCAGCATTCAAAATGAAAAAAAAATGTAAGGAGGTAAATTAACTGCCTAAAAAGTTTAAAGGAACTGAGCAAATGCTTCTTGCATTGTATTGCAAAACAGCCCTTGATTAGTGAGAGCTTAAGTGTGTCGTATTGCTGTATGAAAGTATGAGTATAACTCATAGCTGCGGCAGCCAGACATGCATAGATAGTTTTTTTACAATAATTTATTTACACCGATTTGTAATGAAAACCACTCGACATGCATGAGCCCAGCAAAGCCCATGTGCTCTGATTACATAGCGAAACTGCTGAAACTGGACTGGTGTTCTGGACTTTGAATGGGAATGAACTGATAAACAGCGTTGTGGCCCTCTGATAGAGATAACATACAGCGAACAACTGTTGTCTGATGTACAGCCGAGGAAAAACTGTTGTCTGTGTTAGTCACGGTCAAAAAGATTACATGCTGAGATGGTTCACTCAACTGTCCCCAACTGATGGCTTGTCATGTCTTCAAAATAATTGCAACAGCGTCTACAATAATTAGATTTACTCTACTGCTGCAATTGCTTTCAGACTGACATAACTGAAGCAGGATTCATTCAATACCTGGCTCACTGTGTGCTCATCATGTTGATATTTTAAAAGTGCCATACGGTAAGATAAGCCGGAATCATTTCAGTGTGTGCCCTTGTCATTTTTAGTGAATTGCAATCCTGTTATAAATTCTAAACTTGTATAAATGAAAAAACAAAAACGATCACAACAAGCATTGCATTACTCTGAAAGATTCGGTCCTGCAACTGAAAAGGGAACATCGTTGTCTCAAAAGAAAGTAGCTAATGAGAAGGACGACGAGGGAAATCTCTCCTGGTACATATGATTTACTCCCAGAGTAAATAAGTCTGAGGATTCATTTCAATCTTCTGTCAGTGTCTTTCTGTGACACCCTGAGATTTGGGAGGGATCTGATGTTCTTTGATGTGCGTGCTGCTCCCTCCCCGAAGCAGTGCAAACCAAAGATAAAACCTTTTCTTATACTGCTCGGCTTCACTTCAAAGGTATAGGAAGAATTAAACACTTTGACATGTTGTGAGTGTTTACAGACACGTGTGTGTGTTTGAGTTTGAGTGTGTTTTGCCCCGAAAAATCTGTGTCAGTTGACTTTGCCTTAAACACAATTATTTGTGTATTTACATTTAAGTGTTACTTAAGAAAAGAAAGACAGATTGGCTTAAAGCTTCAGATGTGACACACCA
The DNA here is from genome assembly GCA_036025355.1 of Leiopotherapon unicolor. Classification (NCBI taxonomy): domain Eukaryota; kingdom Metazoa; phylum Chordata; class Actinopteri; order Centrarchiformes; family Terapontidae; genus Leiopotherapon; species Leiopotherapon unicolor. The sequence goes on along the minus strand of JAVQJZ010040764.1, from coordinate 2,073 downwards.
GAGGCTCAGTTCTAACCATGGCACCAGAGAACTGGCAATTTCTGTAAAAGTTTCACACCGATTCAAACAGCCAAAGTCAGGACAGAAATTATATAAATAACACTGTGCAGATGAGCCCATTGTTACCAAATGTTGCACATCTGTACAGTCTACAGTCAATAGTGGAATATAATAACACTTACTGTGTTACTGTATGTGAGCATTCAACTGTGCTCTCTGTTCAGTTATAAAAATCACTTCCAAGCTCACACACACACACACACACTGTTGTTTATGTTAAAAGTCATGTAGGTGTGTTTGAGTGTAATCAGCAACAATCTCTTTCGAGGAAAAGAAATGTGTATGCATGAGATGTGGTAAACACAATCATGCATACGCACAGCAGCATGGATCTTTGGTTTTATTTTATATAAATTGAAAATATTAATCAGATGTGTTTCATACTTAATTTGGTTTATTAGCACAACTGAGTAGCTGTTAATGTCTTTTCATGTGTTTACAGCTTAAAGGTGCTGAAAATATCCTGTCACAGTCAGAACAGTTTTGGTGATTTCATAGGAAAAGACTTCTGTGTTCATGTTTTGGGGTTTAATCTTGTAAATATGCACCTGTAGCCGGCCAGACACCGTAATTTCACAGCAGTCAAAATCCCATGTTTGACTCTGACGGGTAATCACATGTAATTCCACTTCTTTCCATATTTTCATTCTTGTCTCTGTCAACAAGTTGAAAAACACAGTTCAATAAGCCTTTCTGCATGTCTGCACTGCATATTCATATGCAGGATGTATAGTAGGTTATATAGCAGATGTGAATGTGGATTCAATATTCTGCCAACTTAGTCAAGAAAAACAGTGTAATTCCCCTGCAGATGATGCGCTCTTGCGCAAAGCTGTGCTAGATTCTGCTGTTAGCACAACATATCTATGTACAAACAAGAGTTACGACTTTGTCTAAAAGCTCAGATTAGCAGTGAACTCAACAATGTCAGATTCAGTTTGAATCAGACTGATTGCTTGTGTAACTGAACTGTTTTGAAAACTACACAGACAGGGTTTATATTCATCTACAGACAGTTTCAGGGTTTGTAGCTTTCAGCCCACAAGTCTGTTAGCATGCACACTACATGCTGTGTGTGTGTGTGTGCGTGCGCATGTCCACACACTCATGCAGGAGTACACACAGCTAGAGCAGCCCACGAGAAGTTATTAGTGTACGAGAGATTTTTCCCAACCTCCCTGATGCACATTCACGTGCAAACACACACACACACGCATATACACACACACACATGCATGCACACACACACACATCCACACAAAGATGCAGCACTGACACTGTGATTATGTGGGGGTACATTCATTCTCTTCAGAGAAGCCTAATTTAAAATTTTAATGGATTCAGACTCTTTGAGGAAAATCGAGAAGTGGCTTTACTGAATGCTTATAACCCTCCAGCCCCACCGTCTCTAAATTTCTATAACCCTGTAGGGAGGATGCAGCCCAATATGAACATTTAATGTAATTGGACACACTAAATGCGGTATTATGAAGAACATGTCCTCACGTAAATAGCACTCTGCCATGCTTGAATGACTGATTTAGTTTGAAACCCCAGTTGTTCTCTTCATTTCTTCTCTCAGAACTTTGAGCACAGTATCAAATGCAGCCCCAGATTCATGCCAGGATGTCTGTGGTATTGCGCTACATAAACAGTAACAGACGTGTATCTATCTCCTGTTTATCTACAAAATAATTATACTTATAATGGTGCCATCTAGCAATTTTGTGAAAACTCTATCAATCCTATTTATGTATTACATAATTGCTACTTATTCTAATGGGGCACATTATTGATTGCCGTAGGTTCCCTCAGGTACTTTAAAAAAGTCTGATACTGCTCATGTCTTTGTTTCATTAAAGTGTTTATTAAGCTGGAAAGCATAGTGGGAAGCTGTGGGAAAATCAATATGAATCATAACCAACAGACCAGAGTATAACAAGCACGGTTGTGTGTACAGTGCAATATCAATGCAGAGTGATAACCTGGAAGGGGAGTATTATCTATACACAG
>JAVQJZ010040755.1:0-11971 GCA_036025355.1 Leiopotherapon unicolor | reverse complement strand
TCAGATCGTCCTTGAGATATTGTTCCTGATTAAATTTCTAAATTCAAACTCTATTTTACTTATGTTATATCTCTTGTGTTAAAAAAATGTGTTTTAATAGAACCTCAAGGAAAATAAGGTATTCCTTGTATTTAATGGAAGTATCAGCAAAAGTTGAATCAGCTTCTAGATGTAAACTTGAAAGTCCCGCCGTGTTGTAATACACCAAAACTTGATTATCAACAGGAGGCAAATAAAAAAAAGTAAGTGACCTCAGTGGCAGCTTTACAACCCTGATTATAATGACGGCTTTCAAGGAACAGCTGACAGGTTGTTCATTCAACAAAGTCAGTAGTCTCTGGTAATAAAGTTATTAAAATAATGAATGTAGGTATAATGGATCATAATAACTGTGTTTTACCAGTAATTGTACTTTATTATTTTTTTGCCAGACGTGGAGAACTGGTGAATTACTCAGTTAACAATCAAACTACCCCCTGTCGTTGGCGAAGGATTAAATGAGTAGATTCAACTTTCAGTTGAAGGGAAATATTCTGCAGTTAAGATGACTTTTTAAAAGATGTAAGTATTATTATTAAAGTTATTTCTTTTGTTCTTTCAAAGAAATTCCGTTTTTCACATTTTAGCTTACTTAAAGGAAAAAGAATTTGTAGTACAAGCAACACCGACTGGTTTGAATGTTATCTACAAAAGAAAATGTTTCTCGTACCAGCCTCTTATCTTTTGGTGATCTTGAATCAAGTGCATGTCTTTTCATGAGCAAGTCTTCACAGTATGCCTCATTTATTTATTTGTATTAGTTTTTTTTCTCTCTCTGACATTTATAGGAGGACAGCGAGAGCATAGATTAATATGAATTGAAATTACAAAAGGGGGTGATTACAATGCCAGCTCTGATGTGTAATTGTTTTCAATGAGCAGCTGGATTAGACATGCAGGAATGCCGAGACATTAATTCACGTGCATTATCATGAGCAATCAGACAGTAATTTGTTTGTGCCCCCTTATAAATACAAAATAAGAGCTGGCTTGAGGTTCGTGGTCACTAAGATTGGACAGAGCAAATAGGATGATGGAAAGGGGGGGATAATATATTTGCTCTTATATTTTAATGGTAATGAATCACTCCACTGCAATTTTTAGATTATTCATGTTGAATTATCTAATGCAAACTTTACTCAGTGCTTTATACAGCACACACTATGGTACTGATTGCATTTAAAAAAAAAATATATATATATATTATTATCATTATTATGACATGATCTAATGTAAATTTATATTCTACGTGTTGTAAGAAAGAGGTGGCGATTGTTAATTCAGTCGGTGTACGTCTCCTGACTATATACCGAATGCTGGGATTCATGAGAATAACTGCAAAATTCTTGTTGCCATTTTCCCCCGAGCTGCACCTGCTTTACGTGAGGGAGAGATACCTTGCATCGCTCATGGTGATGAACAGAAAGTTTCCATTAACTTTTATTAAACCAAGATATTCAACCGCACATGACTTTAATTAATTTTATTCTCAGGTTATGAAGTAATTTGATTATATGGGCAAGAGGGAGAGCAGGGATCCGTATCTGTTCTCAATCTTAGGTTAAGCACTTAGGTTCCACTGAATTCATTCATTACACCAAAAGCAAGGGTACATTAAAGATAATTTTGTTAATAATTGTGCAATTAAACAATCTCATGTGACTTTGATATAATTGAAAAAACTGCTGCGACATCAAAGAAGCACCCCTGTCAAGCCGAACTGGCTTGAGGCTAAATTGTAAATAGGAAAGTCTTCTCTGCAGTTGAGTCGGACGAGCGGATTCACGCGCCCCAGCGCTCGTACATTCGCTTCGAGGGATTCTTTAATGTAATCAGAACCTGCTTTGAGACTGTCAAATACCAGTGTGGTGTTCAAACCCCTATCAAAAACGCAAAGAGGAAGGTAACAGCAGACGGGAAGACTGCGGGCTGACTTGTTAAGGATTGCAGAGGACGAGACAAATAGGGCACTTTAGGTGGTGACGTCAAGCTAATGTATACCTTCTGAGCTTAGTGCAGTTAAGGCGGGTGTGGAAATAGCTCGCCATCTGTAAGAAATAATATTTGCTTTTGGGCATTTCAGCAAGTCTCTGTGGGGGAGTGGGGCAGTATACAGTGTGGTAGGCAGTACAGTGCTTTGGATAACAAGAAGCACAGTGAAAAATTGCTTCTGTTCCCTTCATCTTTATTATGGTTATTGAATTTGGTTCAAAAGGAGCTGACATCAAAGGGTTGCTCAGAGATTCATAATTCGAGAGGTTCAGTGTATTTCATTGTGAACCCAGAAAAGGAATGTCAGAAACAACATTAAAATGAAAGGAATTTTTCATATGTGAAAAGCAGGTGTCTCCTGCTGGAGATCCACGTCACTCAGGAGGTTGGGGGTATTTTATAAGACCTCTCAGGGCCAATTAGGGCAGCTAAAAGGTGTATTTTCTGCAAGTCTCCATCTTGTGTACATAACATGCACTATGCGGAGTCCACAACACTATTTACAATGCAAAAATATACTTTATAGCTTAAAATGCACTTAATCTAAATTATACATTTTGAGGTGCACACTACAGAAAGCAGTAAAGTTAACTTGTCCAGCACATGAGAGCACTGCCTAATCTATTCCCACGTCTAGTTAACCTGAAGATTACAAGACAAAATGGATACTTCAAGGTGGAATAAAGCAGGTAATTATATCCTTACTTCCCTTTGAAGACCCATCACGTCTATACCGTACCTCTGTAGATCTCCCGTATGGTCTAGTTGGGTGCTTGACTTTGATCTTCAAAGCTGACCTCCCCTTTCTGCTGATTGATGGATCGGCCCACCACTGATGCCTGCATATCCATCAAGCAAACCCACCCGTGATGAATGAATATGTCCTTTATCAACCGTGCATCACCTCATGAAGTATTGTCCTTTTTCACCCAACGCATTTATCCTTCAGCCAAAGATTGATTAACTATGGACGTGATTCAGTCAGCAATTATGACCTCATCGCTAATCAATCTGCCCCTCGCCAATGGAGAACCCTGCTTACAGTTTGGACCCACACACATGTGCACACACACACGTGCACACAGAGGCAATCGTGTCAGTAATCAGCAGGCACTTTTTCTCAGTCTCTGGGATCATGGGAAAGTTTTCAGCCACAGTAATGGTGTCACTCTGGGGACGGCGGTATTGGTCGGTCTGCCGTCAACTCCCAGGTCCAGAGCAAAATATCTCAGCAGTCTTTGGAGGGATTATCATGGAATCTGGTGTGGACAAACACAGTTCAGAGTGCATTATCGAGGGGATTTATTGTCCTATTTTCACAACAGGCATAGCTGCTCTAAGCTCAGGAGATATGACAACTTTTCTCATCTAGATACACAATCTATTTCAGATGTGATGTGATTTATCACTGGTAGGAATCTTTTGCATGTTTTTGTTAATTTGTATTGTTTAAATCACCTTATTAAAATAAGTGACACTATTTTAAATAAGTTGGAATTATTTTTTTTTTGTTTATATTCCTTTTTTTGTACATGAGTTTAAGACGATCTTAAGACTGCATACAAAGGATTTGAAGAGATTCATTTTCTTTTTCCTCTGGAGTGTCCTGGGATAGTCTCACCACTTTGACAATATCTTTTGCTCCTCTCCCTGAAAGGTAGCAGACATATTCATCTGGAGATTGATTGCCCCCTCTAAATGACCCTTTAGGGTCATACTGTAATGGGCTCTCTTCCTACTCGGTGACCGGGGCCAATCTCCTCGTCTACAACAGACAACGCCCCCATGGATACCAAAGAGCATTCCCTGGAGTATTGTATGGAGAAGGATATTACAACCTGGAAATCAGAGTCCAGCAAGTCAGATGAAAGAAATTGAGCGGCTGAGCCACAGCACATAGGTGTTAATCTGCCGAGAAAGCCCTTAAACGTACCACAGAAAAACCATGTGAACGACACAGCTGGTTTCCCCGGTGAGACACAACAGTTTGTCAAACTGCAAAGCTGGTAACACTTTTCTTTTGTAGCTGAATCTAAAATAATAGGAAATGTAAAGTACACAGTTTGTTTGGGGGGGGAAAAAGGTGCCAGAGTACAGATCACCTAGCAACCACAGTTTATGCCATGATGTTGGTTCAGCTGCCTGCACACTGCAAAAGAACAAATAATAAATAGTATGTGCATTCACACACTTCACAGAAGTCTAAGGTTCACGGTTCTTGTTCTCGTGCATGTATGTCTCCAATAAACAGTGGTAGGAACACTAAAAATATAAGAATTGAATCAGAATGACAAACTGTAGAGCTCTTTCTCAAAAACAGCATGAAAATGTACCATGTCACATCACTTTTAATCATGATGTACACCTGGTGTGTCTGTTGTGCTTCACTTTTGTTAATATACAATACATGGAAACTAAAATATAAAATGGACAAAATGGTCAAATAAGTGGATGAATCAGTCAAAAAGCTAAAACATTTTTTGAAGATTTTTCAAAAATGTGTCAAAGTAATGGACAGATTGTTAAAATATGAATGTTAACTTACTGGTTAACATGAGTAGCCTCAGCCACTCCGAGAGAGATTAATATGAATGTAAACTTGACCAAACTGACCCAGTGTCAATTGTCTGCAATGTCCACCTTTATATGTTTTTTATAGAAGTGTTAACATTTGCTTTAAAATGAAATACAGTGAACGTAGTTGGAAGATGGCTGGCAGCTTTTACACAAAAGAGGTTGGGAACTTGTGACTTAGCTAACCCTGTGAAGTAACACTAAAAAGGTATGCTAATACTGTCAGTTGTCTTTCACAGTGCATTGTGCTCTTTTGTGACTTCTGAAAATTGGAATCACAGCAGGAGCTGTTTCTGTCTTTCAACATGTCCAACAGGTGAACAGTTGTATTCACAATACCTCAGCGGGCCGAACTTGCCTCAACTCAGGGCCGCTTCCGCCCCATCAGAGTCTTTGCTATTAACAATACATGCTCGACCCTGATGCAATAGATCCTCTAGTAAATTGGTAACAATTTCACAGAAATTTTTCAGCAGAAAATATTGTTGGAACAATAACACTGCTTTGCCATGGGAATTGAAAGATAATTGTATGAGCCTGTGGCATTGCTGTTTCATAAGCTTCACGCTCCATTTCTGATTCCCACCAGAAAGCTGTTTCTTTTTCCTCCTTTGCACATATTTATTTCTGGCACTTAATTTAAGTCTCTATTTATGCATATCTTAAATCACATGTTCTTCTCTGTCCTTGCAAAATGGAAATAGGCACTGTTGTTATCTCTGGAACAGAAATAAAAACAATGTGCATCTTAGCTATTAAGTGCATAACAACATCTTCAAAAAGGGCAGTTTGAAAAGAGAGGGCACACCAATGCTTGAACATGCTGTTGAATAAATACATTAATTGAGGGGGAATTACGTGCTTGGGGCTCGAGCTGGCTTGCTTTCAAGTGCCAGGGGTCCTCATAAATATACATTTAAAAGACATGTGGCAAGATCAAGAAGTAACCTCTTAACAATGAACTTTTATATCATCATCTCTGTGATAAACACCTAGCGCACGCTGGTAGCCTTGTTAAGAAACCAACAGTTTTACTTAATATTAATGCATGTAAATTAATGCTTTGTTTATTTGAGTTGAGAACTCTTCCAAGTCGTGGGACACAGTCTGTTTAGTTCCAACCCTCAAGATGCAGACAGAAATATCAAATACCAGTGGTCCCTTGACAGCGCCGACCTATCCCACTTTTGTCCCGCGGCCCCGTGGGAGTCTCACCGCCAGTCATTTTCTATTCTGTACATCCTTTTATAGGAATACTGCTGCTGTAAAAATGTGCAACTTATGTATGATGTGCTGGAAATAAATGAGCGGGTGTTAAAGAGGAGGAACATCAGTAAAGGTGGAGTATTGACCAGGCAGTATTCATTAATAGTCCACCAACGTAAAAGGGAGGATGGTTTTAACTTGAGGCACATTGTACAGTAACTCTTCCCGAAATTAATACTGTATTTAGACAGTTTTCATGATGTATCACTATGCTCAATGGAAGTGACAGTTTTTATCTTGGTTTTCACAGCATTTTGAATACAGATCCTTTTAATAAATTGGTCCAGTAATGCTTGACATTATTGATGGATGGCACCGAGGTGAACGTAATGGCACAGAACTGCTACTTTATAAAACTATGCGTAAATACATCTGCTTTGGATTTTTCTTAGCCAATGTTCACACAACAGGATGGATGTTTTTTTGTTTTTTGTTTTTTTTAAGTCAGCAAAATATAAATATTATCATGATTAAAACTGCTGTGAAAATGAGGGAATGTTTGTGAATTATACATGAGGAGTTGACATAAATCTCAACAAAAGCATGTCAGCATTTGCTTTTTGCTTCATGCTGAATCCCATTACTCCAGTGCTTTTGTTTCGATCACCTGGCTAGCTATGGCTAAGCAAACTAGCTATCTCAAGTGTAACTATTTGATTCAAGTTTGTGAATAATACTGTATATTTATGAAGCACAGAACACTACTGGCCAATACTGATATTCACTGGAAGCATCTTTGAACCATACCATGAGGTCAGGTCAGGCTGTTTTTGGTTTTTGTTATTTTTTTTTTTAACATTCAATACATCTGTTGCTGTTTACATGAATAAATCAGCGAACATCGTATTCCCCACCCAGAGAGTGATGCTGGGAGTCAGCGAGAAGACGAATGAAAATATTCAGCTGCTGGCTCTTCATTTGAGCAGTGGGCACTGCAGTACAAATTCGAGAGGAAAATGGCAATCCCAGTAGTAATCTGTGCATTTTTCAGCTAACAAATGTGCCCACAGCACTGTTCAAGTTTGAGTTTGTGTACTTAGTTAAGAGGTACATAAAATACCGAAGCTGCCCTAACTTGTTTCACCCGAAGTACGAGCTTAAGCGAGTTGTGCTTTGCCGTTTCAACCAGAAACGGTCTTATTCCAGTAAGCAGGCTAAGACGAGAATAATATGTACTTGTAAACATTGAAAGGCTGGAGCCCAGCATCGTGACGCTTCTCCTCCTTATCCCTCGTAGTCCCTCTATTTCTGTGCGACAGACTGGCTGCACTCGGTGGCTTTACAATGTGTAACCCTATGCCCAGGTGTTTCCTCAACCCCATCTGTTCCCTCTGTGCCCGAGAGCCTCATCACGGAGCTGCTGCTCTTCTTTGCCTCTACACGGAACATATCTGTACAGTGAAAGAGCAACATTTTCTTAATATATATATACTAATTTACCCAAAACACTACATTACAATGCTCTGTTTTTTTTCATTGGTATTAAAATGCTGGGTTTTTTTCTACAATAAAGAAGCGAAGTTGCACAAGTAGCAAATAAATCTGCCTATTTCTTTCATAATTATGAGGATTATTTTGTTATAATGTGGCTTTATGGTCATCAGCTTTACTGTCAAGGTCAAAACTGAGCAGTAGTGGCATCACTAATTGAGAATAGAAATGTCGATTCAATTTGCTCTAATTTACCGACTGATCTGCCAATATCGGCTGTAGCGCGCGCGGGGTGGCTCGTTTCATTGGCTCTCTGCAGCACATTATTTTTGTCTTCTCCCCTCACAGATCAAGGGTACAGATGACTTTTGTCAGCCATCAGATGCTGTGTGGCAGATGTCACAGCATTTATTGTCACCATGATTTATTGGTTTAGAATGACCACAGCCACAGGGAAGAACACATCAAAAAGGCCGGGCGCTGGTGAAGGGAGCCACCGAATGCCAGCTCCTTCAACAACTTTCATCCTATGCCTCACAGGACCGCACATTTTGCTTCTGGTTATTGTTTGGCCATCTGCTGTATTTCGAGTCTCTTTGACTACACCGCTAAGCAAACATGGAGTTTGTGCCAAATGCCGTCACCTTCCTTTTGCCCCTCTAATTCGACCCCACTGCGTTTTCTCAGTCAGATCAAGCACTGATTCATCTGAGAAACTCATATGACAGAGGTTCCTTTTTCCCCTGTTTGTTTGATTTTATTTCTCAATTTCTTTATTGCCAACAATTTCTTAGAACTGTCATATGTACACAGAGACGGCGATCACTAAACCTGCTTTGTTTTATTTCTTCCTCTGTGAGTTTAATCAGTTTTAACCCTTGACATCCTGACAACTTCTGTGATAAAAATATTATAAACAGAAATAGTCATTTGGGTGGTCAGTTCACTGATCTGACAGCAATTTGATTACTATCATTCTTAGAGAGCATATTCCCAGAAAATGTGCAAAATTAATAAACTACCACATTTAGTTTTGATGTTCAGTGTTGCCCTTTACATTGTGTACCCACAAATACAAAATATTTTTAACAAAGCAGTTTGCATATTCTGGCGGCTGTGAGCTGACGTTTTGTTAATCTCAACAAATTTCTGTTGTTCAATATCATGTTTGAAATCATTCAGCTGCCATCAGCCTACACTGTATAAAGAAAAGAAGGAAGAAAATCAGGTGTGTGTGGGGGAGGTTGACTGGAGATATAATTGAGATACGATCAGTTTCTGGAAATTCTGGCAACTGACAGAAATATATATCCTATTTAATAACAAAAATAGATAAATACTGCCATCATTGACCCGGATTAGTACTAAGTCTAAGTATAATTTTTCAATATCAATAAGGACCATCTCTACAACAACAAACATTGAAATTCTGGATATATTGATGTTTTTGTTCTTTGCTTCAATACTTGGTATTTCAACAAAGATGAAAACATTTATTATTATTTACATTTATAAAATTGTCCATTTAGTCATAGTAGCTATTGTTTTCCCAGTCACCTTCAGCTTTGGATTCATTTTCTCATCCAGAAATGTGTAAATGACCCTGGATCATTATTGAACCACAAAAGCACAATTGGGCAATGATTATTTTGGGAACCTGTTTTCTTTGGTGCAGTCTAATCAGTCCCTTTAGTGGTGACCCTTCAACTGAGCTTCTATTTCTGTTTTTTTTTTTCCAAGTAACTTTTAAGAATAACTTTTGTTATAGGAGCTAACTCCAGCTTGTTACAGCATGTGCCACTGAACTTGTTCTTATATCCATTTTTAACTGCTGCTCAGAGGTATATCTGTCTCTTTCTGCTCTTGTCCTGGTTGAACCTTTGCACAGCATTTTGGTTCTCCATGTATTAAACATTACATTTTCTGCAAACCCTTCATTCAAAATAACATTCATAAGAAAAGAGGATGTTCAACAACCTCAAAGCATGAAAAACCATTCAAATAATTCAAATAATCCTCTAAGCCATGTGACCGCCCCGAATCAAGCTTTTGTGGGAGGCGGCTCCAAACTTTTCACCAGTACTATAAAAGATATTTAACATACTCATATGCAAACCTGCTACTAAAACACTGGTTCAAAGAATTGCATTTACTTTCAAGACAAAACTTCAACATCTAACAGAAACGCTTCAGGACGTAGCACAGGTTGTTGATGAGCACTGGGGGCTGAGCAGGAAAAGAAATTATTTTATATTTCGCTCACTCAATCACACTTGAAATAGGCTACATATTTCAAATTTGCGGTTCGAGGTCGACACCAAAATACCCAGCAACAGTGCGGTGAATAAGAACAAAGCCTCTTTCTCTGTCGCATTGTTGTCTGGCTGTGCTACCTTTGTTTCCCCCTCCACCGCAGGGTCTGTTGCGTCATTTGGCAGAAATGATGAACAAAGCTTTCAAATGTCTCTCAGCAAATGTTATTAACAGTAAAATTCAGTTGAACAAATTGCACAAATGCCTTGCCGCCGCTTACAGTACGTCTGCTAAATGAATTATGATAGCAGAGTATTCTACTGATGTTTCACCTTCAAGGCTGACCTTGTGATGGCTATTCTCTGCTGATGCTTGCCAGAGATAAAAGCTATGAGCCCTTCTCACCCCCCCCATGCCAAGGACACACGCATCATCGCTTTACTGGCCTATCTGCCCAGGTGATGCATGGCTCCTATAGCCAGTCAGTCTGAGGCAGTATTTATAACAAACTATGTGAGGCAGCAACCCACTCATCACCGCCTGGACCTCAGAATCCTTGGTCTCCTGGTGCACTCGCATAGGTTTTGCTGCTGTGAACATATTAATAAAGTAATGATTTTCATTTATTCATTTTGTTTTTCTCGATATGGAAATGCAAATTAGACGTCGAAGGGTGCAGGACGTGTGAGCTTCCTATGCATGCTATGTAACTGTGCATCATGGACCTGTTACCACCTGTGCAATGAGATGAATTTTGGTGTTCAAAAACTGATTGAATTGAAGAGAAGGGAGTCAGACTGAAAATGCGAAAGAGTGGTATCAATAGATCCTTCAGACCAATTAGTCGTGAGTGGTAACAAAGAACACAGAACGCGTAAGCGAATGAATAAAAATCAAATGAACAGAAGGATGAATGCTCCTGAACCAACCTGCCAAATGCAATTTTAAGAAGAAAGTGAGACAAAATCTACACTCCGGTGTCAGGAAAGGACATCTTGTGACTGGCGGGGAAGCGAACAGCAAAGAACAGTCAATGCTTGAAATTCATTAGGTATCAGTGGGAGACAAAGCACTGACAGGTGTTTATGCAAATCATCGGCGAATGGATTCATCTCCCTAATGGGGAAAACAGCAGTCTCAGAATAATGTGAAGCGTGTGGAAGTAAATGATAGTCCACTTGTGAAGTCATGAGCATATTGTAAGCCTTACAGTGTGCTGTGGTAGAAAGACACAGCTTGAATGAATGTTTATTGAGGGCTATCTCTTGGTGTTTTATTCTGATAACATGGAGTACCGCTTACATTTAAGTCATTCTGCAAACGCACCATCACAGCTTGGGGACGTTACTGCACTCTCACTCAATTTATGTACAAACAGCTATTTCTTTCAGTTATTCAATCAGACATTTAGACGCAGAAAAAAGAAACTGATGATAAATAGCAAACAAGGTAAATCAGATATTGTTATTGGTGTTTTTTGTTGATGTTATAGTCTACAGCCATGTAATGTTCTGTGCTGAGGGTGGTATGATGACATGCTCATCATGACATCAACAATTATGATAAAAATAATAATAATTTACTTCATCTATATGAAGTATTTCAGACATAACATTCATAAAGTTGTTGTTTAGCAGGTGTAAGTCCACTATTGGCACCTTCTTAGTTTAGCACGTTAAAATTTGCAAACATCTGCATCAAATTTTATCCAAGGTTTTTACCTTGTGTAGATCAGCCGAGTCAGTGCAGTTCATCATTTAAACCTTGGCTTTCTTTGTCATATTTAGTGGTAATCTAATAGTTGTTGATTAATGTCAATTCAGACCTAAGTGATCAATCAACCTCCAGCCTTACATTAGCAGATGGACTAAAAACCACAAAGCTCACTCCACCGTGCACATTAAGTTTAGAGTTTGTTAAAATGTCATGCTGCCAATAATTTACTGACAAGAAGTCAGACTTTGCTAACATGTCAGCGTGACATTAAGAGGATGTTGAGCTCTGCACAGATTGTGTTGTGATTTTTGATTTTGGTCTGCATACAAGAAATCGACTTGACAGTGACACATCGCTTTAAAAGAAGTGGCAAAACAATATTGGTTGAGCCTCACTGTTTAAGAAGTTTCTCACTTTCAACTGGTATTATCCCAGTTATTTGTCATTGTGACATCAATTAACACGTAGTCTGATAAATATTCAAAGTTCTTTTCATATCCTGTCAAGGGAGAGCAAAATGGAGACAGTGCACGAGGCTTACATCTTATTAATGACTCATTTACTTTGATCACAAGCTGTCATTACACTGTTTGTTTCTTTTATTTGGTGCCATTCAACATCTGCCAAGAGACTATAAAAAGAATCTCACAACATTTAAGAGAAAAATCAAAGTTGCCACAACTCTGAACCGTTAAGTTTG
>JAVQJZ010040749.1:0-10905 GCA_036025355.1 Leiopotherapon unicolor | reverse complement strand
GTATCTGTGTTCATCTTTCTTCAGTCAGTGTGACAGGATCTAGTAGAAACCTGCTTTGGATTTTTTTCTGGAAGCCTGTTAGAGGGGACTCAGGTCTGTGTTGAACTTTGTACATTAGCTACTCTTTATAAAATGTTTGATCACTGCAGCATTGGCTTGTCACATAGTGGAGGGAAAGTGTGCAGAAAGAAAGTGAAATGTCACTCATACAAGTGCTTGTACAAAGTCTACAAATGATATAAATCAGCTAAATTAGAGTCATGGCTTTTTGCTTCTTTCATTTTCTACCAGTTGCCCACATCACCATCACAGGAAGTTGACTGGCGGAGATGCGCCTGTGATGCTAATGCATGGTGTCATACATGGTGGCTTTTAAGTGACTAATTAAAAGTAAATGAATTAATCTGGTTAACTGAATTCAAATATTTATATACAATGTTCTGTTTTGCATCAAAGTACATTTGTGGATTAGGTTGCATTGGAAAAACAACAACGGCCTGTTAAATTGGACAGATTGTTTGAGACCTTCACCTCAAAAGAAAATAGCATGATGAAAATATTATTGTACTTGTTGTGTCAAAGGTCATACAAACACCCACAATCATGATTAATGGTGTTTTCCCACTTAGGTTATGAAAAAGTGTAAAGTGTGCATGCAGGATCTAAGATCAGGTTTTAATGTGGCATTATGAGACCTTGAACCGCGCGACCCTTTTGCAAGGGAAGTGCTTTTAAAGTTAAAAACATGTTAACAATGCACCACGCAGACTCCCTGTGCTCTAAAAAAAAAAAAACACCCTCGGCAATCTATTGTCCAGCAAAGTGTGGAAAGTGAGAGCTCGACATTTTTGAAGTGCCCCATTTCCACATTTTGTTCACTTTTCCTTAAACACAGTTGTGTTTGGCATGATAACATGTGGGCAACACTTCCTCGCTTGTATGTGTATGAGATGTAGAAAGTACAAAAAAAAAGCATGTTTGTGGAAGTCACCTGGCTCTGCTCAGAAATGTCTTTACTGCAAATAATCCACTAGATGGCACTAATGTGGTCCAGAAGAGAGTTCTTACAGGTTTAAAACAAGCCTGGGCTGGAGAAATTTCAGCAAAAAACAAGCTCAGTAAAGTGTGTCAGAGTAAATATGTTAACCAGTGTGATAAAACTGGATATGACTAACTAATATATGATTAATGGAGTTTTGTAACATTTCATGAAGTAATTCATTGCATTGCATCTTCCTCTGCGTCGTCAAAAGGCTTTGGATTACCAAAAAAGAAGAAAGCACTCACAAATGTGCAGCATGTAGCCAGGCAGGGGTGGCAGAAATAACAAGGAGCAATAATGATTGACCGCTTTCATCAAATGCCTCTAAATCTGCTATTAACAACACTGAGGTGCTGTATTTTCACTCACTGCTTAACTTTAATAGCTGTCTAAATGTCTGTCATGCAGGATGTCATGGGAGGATGTAGCAAAGAAACTCATAGTAACTTGTGCAGTTCGAGTTCAGTTTCTCTTAATAACTTTAATATGACATGGAGTTCACTTGAAGAGCAGCCTAAAATAAATGAATGCCTTATTAATTACCTAGCTCGGCTGCTAATGAAAGAAATTAATTAAAAAAAAAACCTGCTGTCGATTTCCAAAAGGGCCCATTTAGGTGCGGCTTCAAAGCCAAAAGAGCACTTGAATGCATCGTGAAGCTGCAGAGGACGGAGCCTGTGAGTGGGCCGTGAAGGCAGCACCAGACTTTGTGTTATTAGTGACAGAGCGGAGAGGTGCGACTAGTCTGCAGGATGGTGTGAACTTCACCGCGGACCAAACACCTCCCAGACTTTTTAAATCACAAACCTCTCAGCCTGTCTGATCCAGCGCTGGTCTTTGAACAACATTTCGTTTTTAAAAAAAACAGTTTTTATTATTATAATTTTTACAGATTAATATTTATTTTTATGTGAGAGTGAGTGATTGACTCTCTGACATGGCCGAGGCACCGCCGCAGACACAGCCGGTCGATATAGACCCGGAGTTTGAGCCCCTCTCCCGCCCCCGGTCCTGCACCTGGCCGCTGCCCCGCCCGGAGCTCAGCGACCCGGCCGGCTCCAACACCTCCTCCCCGGCTCCGTCCGTGCAGCAGGAACCGGCGGGAAACGCGGAGTTCGTCAGCAGCCTCGGCCTGCTGGAGGAGGACTATGAGGAGTACGCGGAGCACAAAGCGCCTCTGCCCTGCTCCGACTACCAGTGCCGGGAGGGAGGCTGCGCGCATCTGCACCCGCACCACCACCATCACCAGCCGCAGCAGATCCACCGCCTGCAGCAGCAGCTCCCGGGCCCGCAGCAGCTGCCGCCGCAGCAACAGGTGCCTCCTCCGGGCGTCTCTCCGCTGGGCGGCCCCGGACAGAGGAAGAGCAACTCGTCCCGGCGCAACGCCTGGGGCAACATGTCGTACGCCGACCTGATCACCAAGGCCATAGACAGCTCGCCCGAGAAGAGGCTGACGCTGTCCCAGATCTACGACTGGATGGTGAAGAGCGTCCCGTACTTCAAGGATAAAGGAGACAGCAACAGCTCCGCGGGCTGGAAGGTGAGTGCGTCCACGTGAGGGAACAAAACTAGAAACTAAGTTGATATGGAGCTCCTGACAGGTTTTTGTTTGTTTCAAAGAAAACAAGAAGTGACTCCCTCATTTTTGTCATTCATGGGCAGCTGAACAAAAGACTCAGTTACTGAAGAGCCTGATCTGCTCTAGTTCATGTGCAGGGAAGTGTAAATACCAGCAAACACTTTTATGTCACGTCCATCAGTATCTGACTGCACCGATGCGCCTCTTACACTATTTGCACATCACAGTGATGAGAGAGCAGTATGCCATATAGTCCTGCCTGAAAGACATCAAAAGGTCACTATCATCGCTCCTATTCTGCTGAATGATGTTGTTTTAAGTGAATTATTGGGCCATTTTCAAAACACTTTGACAGGTCACAGTAGGAACTGTGTTATTTTATAGAAGCACCTGTGCTTTTCCTACATCTTAGCTGCCCACAGTAAAATACCTTGTGTGGCAATGGTCTGGAAAAGTGGCAATAAAATACACAGTGCAGCCTTAGTGTTGCTGTCCACTCATTATGTCCAGTCTGACACACAGCACAGATTTATGTACAGAGATTCATTCACAACTTTTGTCACATCTGCCCAAATACAACAGTCTTTGTTGTCCACTTTGTTGCAATCAGGGATCAGCAGATATTGTTTACTTTTCCTGGATTTAAGATCTAAACTTTTATTTCAGGTCAATATTGTGAGTGCATTTTTATTTTGGTGATGGTCACTCATCAGAAATGCTTATTAAATGCAAAATATTACTTTTCCTCCCATTTTGCCATCAGGGAGCAAGAGTAAAAAAATCCTTTGTGCTAAAAGGTTAAAAAAAACACCGAGCACAGTTTCAAAACTATTCAACGGTTACTTTTAAATTTGCCTGCTGATCTTCGGCATGTCGGCAGCCTTTGAAGTTTTCGAGTGGCTTCCTCTGTCAGTGGCAGCACACGCCCCTCTGCTGTGTCAGTGAGGAAACATACAGCGCCACAGCAGCACCAGCCAGCACGCCTGACTGTAAACATCCCATACATGTGCCTGAGAGTCTTTCTATCTGTGCAGTCAAACGCTGCAAACAAAAGCAGACTGGTTTAGTGAGGAGAATACCGGGGACATCAGAGGGAGAATAATGTGCAGGAACACCTGTAGGTCAACACAGATTCAAATTTTTCCTATTTCTCAACTAAATCTAGCGGGAACAGTCTATTCAGTATGACCGGAGAACATACTGACTCATGGTCTATGCAGCGTTTCCACAGTCATGGAAATCCTGGTAAAGTCCTGAAATTCGAAAGCTGTGCTCTCTGGTCTGGAAATATTTAGCACCGGGGACAAGTTGGGATAAGCGCTTGCCTAATGCCTGCACAAACATGTTAATCCAGGTCTTAATATTGTCTCGCCGCGTGAGGAAGTTACTCAGCCGTGATGGATGGAAATGAACTGTGGACAAAAGCACACACACACATAGAGTCAAACCTGCAGCCAAAGCAGGCGCCAATTAAAACCTGCACACTCTGACAAAATCAAATTCGAGTTTCAGCTTTGCAGCCCTTCCTGTAACCCATGCGTTCTCAGGAGGTGTAATTTGAAAGTTATGTCAGGAAATGCCTTTGTGAACCTCAATCAAATATAGTTTCCATTGTTTAACACCCCCTCATGAAAAGCTTGATCATCACTTATGATTTATGGCTCAGCTGAACCTCCTCTTCCTCCTTTTCTTAGTCTTTCTACAGTTCTTCAGCTACACTTTCTTAAATTTAAGTGCAAATTTAGGCCGGTGGGAAAGCAGTGCGGAGTAAACTCTTCGGTGCTCTCGCCCCCTCGACAATAACAGGAGGCGACACAAACAGCTCAATCAGTGTAGGGGAGTGTGTCGGAGGGGAAGGGGCTGGGAGAAGGGAATGCTGGGAATAACGTCAAACATCCTCCATTCCTGAGCTGTGTGCTCATATCTTTGTGTCCCTGTCTTCTAGAGTTTCCTCAGCGGATGCTACAGTGTGGAGAAAGGGATCGCTGCTCTTTATCCTGTCACTTCCTCCTCTGCCCTCTCTCAGGCCTTTTGCTGAAAGTGTTCAAGTGGACCTCAGAGAGCTTGACTTTTCAAAATAAGGCCGGCTGTGATTTCAGCGGCAAGATCAGTAAATAATGGGCAGCTGTTTGAATAACATATTTTATTTGACTTGCATTGATTTTAGAATCTGTGTTTTTCTGATGAATGTCCATAAACTAACAAAAGCCACAACAACCAGTGGCATCAAACCAACCAACCAGTCAGCCACCAGCCCGGCGTCTTTAACTCGTCATGCTGTAATTAACCAGGACAAACGTGTCAGAGTGAGCCAGCACGAGGAATGAAATGCTTTATAAGAAACCATTTCAACATTTGTAGTCCTCGAAGGAAATCATCAGGTCATGTTGATCCAGCTCTGGTTATGGGATTCATGTGATCCTGCATGTAGCCCCCACAACCTCCAGGCTATGAAAGACTTTTTGAAAAGTCCCCGACCACATTTTCCAACCACAGCTTGCTTCGCTTTTTGGCCATGCTAGCAGCGCAGCTCCACGGATGACAATGGTCTGTTGGTCCTCTGCCTTGGTGGTGGGTTGAAATATATGAAAAGCTTTTGGATGGATTCCCATTTGTGGTTTTTAGTTCAAATTCTTATCAATTGTTAGATGGATTTCCCCAGACCCCCTCAGGATGTATTGTGATCATTTTGGTGATCCTTTGATGCTATCCTCGGGTCAAAATTTCACTCTGGTTTACGACCAAATGCCTGTGCAACTGTCATCCTTCGTGTATTCTGGAAATGAGCAAATGCCAACCTGCTGATGTGCTAAAATAAGATGGGGAACATGGTAAACATTGTATTAATTTAACATCAGCATGTTTAGTTTGCAAATTAGGTGAATAATGAGGACGAATATGTACAATTTGATGAATACAACGCCAGAGAAGACATCAGCCTCCAAAACAAGGTCAGCTACAGATCAGCTGTGACGCTTTAAAGTGTTCAGTGGCTTTTTCAAGGTCACTTTAGCAGGGCACGAGAAATTGAACCCAGAGCTTCTACTTTTTCTGATTACTGGGAGTGTTTAACTCACCATCCTAAGTCAGTGTTGGAGGGAAAAGTTTGGCTTCAGCCACTCTTTGCATGGTGCGCCATTCAATGAAGCAGCAAATGCCTTTATGGATTTCCACTGAGAACAATAGCTCCAGCTTGTTTATCTTTAATATTAAATCAACACATCTCCGCTTCAGCATTCCTAAATGTTGGCACACTCGCTGGGCCTTGGAACCACCGGCTAATAGTTATTTTTACACCTTCCTGTTAAAAAAACACGACTGTCCCCCCACAATGAACTATGATGCATTTCCTGCCGAGTGGATGGAAAACAGTGCCATGTGTTAACATCCCCACCCTGCAAAACACGAGGGTCAGGGCTGGAAAAAAGAGGAGGAACCGATATGCCGCGGGCCATATATGGATCATGTTTGTGCATCTGATTCTGCGTGAAGTCATTTTATTCCATTTCAGCATTCCCGCCCCATGTCGAAAAAGAACTCATCAGTTTGCTTATGTGCCTCATGTCATATCCTGGCCTGCGTATTGACTTTAGAATCCACATGCGCAAGTGTCCCTGATTGTAATGACAGATAGAGATACGGTAGAGACCTCATAGTGGGTGGAGGGCGTTGAGTTCGAACCTCAGTGATTACACGACTCCACCTAGAAAACTGAAGGTGGGTGGAGGGCAGGACGAGGTCAGTGCTGCTGCTGCTGCTGCTGCTGCTGCTGCTGCTGCTGCTGCTGCTAGAGCTTCCTGTCTCCTTCGTGTCGTGGAGATTTTTTTTTGTTATCCCTCCCTGTGGCCTCTGCCAACAGGAGGGGTGGACTGGTTCCCCTGGGATGTTGGTGGGTCTGTGAGTGGCAGCGTGCAGCCTGTGAGGTACTTTACCATCTTACTGGTACTGCCACTGTTTTTCTCACTGAACTGTGACCTTAATAATATGGAACAGGAAGTAACAACTCTTGGTTTAACTGGCACTGAGTTTCTGAGGTGTTCAAAAGTGTAAATTGCATACATTGCATATTTTAAAGGTTAAAGTTTTTAAAGGTTATGATGTGTAAAAGTCATTGGTTTGCTGCACTACTGCTTTATTGATGAATGCATAGTAGTTATAGCCTGCAGTAATGTGCGCAACTGGTGCTTGTTTTGAAATTTTTATTTTTACTGTATCGTTTAACACGGGTGTCAGATCAGTTGCTCGATTATTGTGATGTCTGGTGCCTGATGTTTGCATACGAACGCTATGGAAACCACTGACAGACAACACTGGGGGTATTTATTCAGGATGAGCTGAGCTGCTAAGTGGAAAAGCTCACTCTACCCTCATTTGAACAACATCCCGGATCAAGTGACACAAAGTGCCCGCTAGTGGAAAAGCAGGTTGAGTGCGAGTTACATGTACGACTTTAGATGACGGTACCATCCAGTCCCAGTCAGTTATACCTGCACTGACTCACATCCAACATCCAAGTGCATCAAGTAATTTAAAAAATAAAAAAGTTTCACAATCAATGTCTATGGTTTTAAGAGAAATAACTCAGTTACTGGATGGATTGGCATGAAATTAGTTACACACCTTGTGTCCCCACCAGGATGAACAATGGTAAATTATCGAATCAGTATAAACTTTGGTTTAAACATGCAAAACTGGTGATATTCTCATCAACATCAGGTGATCTTTGTCTTTAGTGCCAGTTACTGTAGCAATCAAAAGTAAACAAACATCATGAACTTAGCATGCATACTCGGCTTAAAACACCACTGGGCCTTTGAATACTATTACTAGAATATTTAAAGTAGTCTAGAAATGACTTCTAGTTTCCATTGCGTGTTGAGTAAAGACTACATTTTGAAATGAATCACCCTCATAGAGGTGTTTAGTTGTCGATTTGTGAATTCAGTTTGAGGACACAGATCTGAAAAGAGATAACAGCTACTAAAAGAGGCAAGAAAAAAAACCCTGAGTGACTGCCAGCTATTTGTCGTGGGATCACAAGGTTAAAAAGGAGGGCCTGAACTTAAGAGGCCGACTGAAGGCTTCAAGTCACCCCATGAAGAAAGGGAGGCTTGGGGCAGGGGCTTTCAAAGAGGAGCGACCGTGGCTTGAGGGAAGGAGGGGAGCAGTCAGCTGACGGGCTGTGGGCTGAGGCCTGTGTACAGTCTGCTGTCTACACATGTGTGAGTCTGTGGAATCTGTGGCATGTGCGTTTCTGCATTGTCCTCGAGCCCGTGCAGGACAATAATCCCACTCTTTATTATGTTCGCAAAGAGGACCTGGCCTCAAATCCATTATGCAAAATATAAAGGAACGAGAGTGCCTAGGGAGGTGAAGGAAAATGGCAGGGAGAGGGAGGACCAGGATCAAGAGTAACTGAGATTAGTGTCCAGTCCTGCAAACAAACTTTTGGCCTTTTTACCCCACCAAGTGTGCAAAGAATCTAAGCAAACTCTCAGGATTAGAAAGATTAGAGATCTGGTTCAATCGCCTTGTTGTTTCTGATCATTTAGTAAAGCTGAAGAATGATTGTGGGTGTGTTTTTTAACTTAACAGCACATCACGTGAGGATGCTCGACTGTGTCTGTCATTCTCATTTACCCCCTCCTTGTTTATCTAAAGCTGAGCTCCTAACACAATGCACCGAATCTCTTTTCATGGATCCACTTTGAAGCCTTTGCAGAAGTAGGTCACTCGGTTTGATGCTCAGTGTTAATGAAGTAGCCCACATTGTGCCTGGAGCCAAGAAGGGGCGACATGGTCCCCGCACTGCGCTGGAGGGCTCTTCTTCTTCTTCTCCTGCAGCCGCGCTTGCCTTTTTACCACCCTGTAACAGAAAACCTGCGTCTCACGCTTACTTTCAACTCTGCTTGCGCTTCCTGGGTCAGAGGAGAAAGGGGGAGGGGTGCACAGGAAGACACTGTCAGGAAGTGGCTTGTCCTTTTACTGTAATCTCTGCAAACGCTGTGCTCTCTTATTTACACCAGATATATGGCTGCTTTGTAGTGGTAGTCATATGACAGCAGTTATTAAAGTAATATTAAGATAATAGCTCTGGTTAATTGTCTGCAATTGTTTTTTTGTGCTGACAATATAAGTATTAGGTTACAAGTTATTTGCCCATTTTGCAAATGATTTTTAAATGAACTTACCCTTTTTACACAGCAGTTATATCATAATCATATGAACATATTGTGACTAATTTTAAATAATAATTCACAAAATTAGATGTCTGTTTTACATGTGTGAAGAGCTTTCTTCTTCCCACATGCTCGATTTTTTCTTCCCACATGCTCGTTCTTATGTGCTTTTTACATATAAAAAGTTGACTTTGTGTGCAGTAATTCACACTCTTATATCGATCTGCTGTGACTGCTTTTCTTGGTCCTCACTACCATTGACTAATGTTCACAGCCCACTGCAATGTTTTGGTGATATCCGTAGCTGCATGGGGCCACAACACGCAGTTAATGCAAATTTAAAGTTGCGGGTCTCGAGGGACAGGGGGGTCCTCAGTCCTGTCTGTGGTTGTGTCTGGAGTTCTATGTAAAACGTTTGGACCGGTTGCAAGTGAGGCCACTTTCACTGCGGGTGCACCTGTCCCTGCAACTGGGCCGTGTTTGTTTACTTATCCTGTGACCGTTACTGCAAGCCTCATGCTTCACTACACAAGAAACAGCAGCTGTGCCAGTTTGATTGTTTTGAAGTCCAGTAGGAGGAGTCATTTCATGCTGCAGCAGTCGGTCTCATTGATATTGATCACAGATGATCACTGAGTACATCTGCACTGCTGTAAGATGGTGGGTGATTCTCCGTATTCTGACGCAGGTCACTTGAGTTCGGCTGAGCTGGTGGACGTGCCGCAACTCAGACTGGAGAGAGGCAACTGGTTTCTGCTGCACTGAGCTTACAGCATGCTGCTGAACATGTGGCATCTCTGCGGGCAGACTCAAAATAGATTTTTGTCACAAGCAAAAAGGCACCAGGTGACTTGGTGCCTTTTTGGTCTGGTATGATGTTAAAACTGACATATTCTTAAGTGTAGCACCAGTTTATGTCAGAAGCAGTATCAATCTGCAAAACAGTACAGCAAAAAAATGTTGCACCCTCACAGCTTTTTAAGAAATATTTTTTTAGTTACATAAGCTCCATTAAGAACTAGTAGCTGCAATTCAATGAAATCTGGCTGTTGCAAAGCTAGGAATGATGCAGAATCTACTTGAAAATACATTTTAAGCACACATATCACTTTATATAACCTGACCTCTATGCACAAACACAATGCAAGACATTTTGTCCTTGAGAAGTAAAGGCAAAGCAGCATTATAGTACAATAGATTTCTCAACAGTTACTCAATGCATCTTCTCCCTCAAACCTTTGTGTTACTTTCAGGCTGCCGTAATCTGTGTCTGGGAACTTCCCTGGTCGCTGAGAAAGGTCAATGAAGATCATAAAGATTTCTTAATGCCTTACATTCACATGAGCTGTCACGCAGCTACAGGTGCACATATTTTACTACTTCAAAGTCCATGAAAAGTGAAGGCTATAACAATGCATCTTATAAAGAAGTTCGGAAACAAAGATACATATGGGCCAACTTGGGTCGGGCTTTGAGAGACATAATGTGTGAGTGGGGCACCTCCTGAATTAGTGAGGCAGGGGATGTCTTTTGTTCTCTTTGGGCAGAGGTGAGGTCTGTCTGAGACAAGGATTATCCCAGGCCGAGTAAAGAATGCGCCTTCCCAGGGCCCAGTCATGCAGTCCATGATCTATTGTGGGCCCTAATCAGACGCTGTAGACATTTGCATATCACCAGTGATCACAGTTCAGTGTGTGAGCAAGACATGTCTTTTGATTAATGGAATAAAAGTTTAGTCTGTGCAGCTCACTGCTCAGGTCCTCCACTAATGACTCATTTCCTGCCTTCGGTTACAGCTTGAGATCATGTAAGAAAAAAGGGGGAGAAAAAGGTCATGAATCAAATGAGACTCAAGTCAAACTGAGCTCTGTGCTTTGTGTTCCTGTAGTGACTGTTAACTCCACCTCAAGCCTCTCCAGCCTGCATGTGCAGGATGTCCTCTGACACAGGAAGCCTTATTTAAAGTCAGTGGAGGAGAAGGGAGGAGTCCAGCTCAGGAGGGGGTGGTGTGTGTCTGTGTGTGTGTGTGTGTGTGTGTGTGTGTGTGTGCGCGCGCGTGCGTGTGTGTGTGTGTGTGTGTGTGTGTGTGTGTGTGTGTGTGTGTG
>JAVQJZ010040728.1:0-14114 GCA_036025355.1 Leiopotherapon unicolor | reverse complement strand
AAAAGATAATGTGAACTTGATTTCCTGTGTGAAATTCCAGTGTCATTTCTATATGAAGCAGCATTACCTCTAATCTAGCAGCATCTTCAGAATAACAGATAGCTTGCTGTTGCTTTGTTTTTTTGACATTTTATTATGTGAACATTACCACATGGGAGCTTTGTTTTAACTCCTAATCCTGCTTCTTTCCTGTCTCAATAAAAGACCTGAGGTTCGAGTCCAGTCCCGCCACTGTCATCTCCTCTCTGGGCAAACCCGTCAAGTTGCACTGCACCCTGAAGGGCACAGGCGGCGAGGAGGTGGACCCCCCCGATGTGCTTTGGCAGAGGGACGGTGAGCTGCTGCAGTACGCCGACACCAACCAGGTCCAGGCGCCGACCGGCAGCAACAGCTGGACGATCAAGAGCACGCTCAGGTAGGCTGCAGGTCTCTCTGGTGACGCTCGCGAGCCGCGTCTGTCATGCCGGAGCGTGAGATTTAGTGATAAAAAAGCTCATCTGTTGTAAAGCAGCCACACCTGGGCCAAAAATGTGAGTCATACATCTGCTGCGATTGTACTTAGATCCTGTTCTTCCACCTCATCCCTTCACCTCGCGTAACCAGTGCCGTCGCTGGATTACATCACCGTGTTGACATCAGCCGCTGTGGAGCACTTTGAAATTAAGTCTGAAAGAAATTATATAACCAAACAAAATCCCATGCGCCTCTCCTGCTGTATCTCAAAGTTTTTAATCCATGTATGATTGGATGGCAAAAATTTGTGTGTTTGCCTCCACAATATTTGCCTGGTCTGCCCTTGTTTTCTCTTTACCTGACAAATCATGTCCTTTATACATTTAACAGCATTGGGAAGGTCCAGCTGCCTGACATGGGCTCCTACAGATGTGTCGTCACATCAGGAGACCAGCAGACTTTCTCTGAGGCGGGGGCCATTCAGCTGGAGGGTGAGTCCACATACAGGAACAAGCATGGCCTCTCTACAGGTTTTTATTTGGATTGAGACCCCGAGTCAGCCCCTTCTCCTTCTCAGGTCTTCCTCACTTCTCCGTGGAGCCGCAGCACATGACCGTGGTGGCCAACGTGTCCCTGAGCCTGAGGTGCGTCGCCCATGGACCCCCGGATCCGGTCAAGGTCATCTGGCTGCAGGACGGCGCTCCGCTCAACTCCCTGACGGACCCGGTGGCCCTGTCGCCCTCCACGCTCAACCTCACAGGTATCACTGTTGACTCTGTGACCACACGTGTCAGACGCATTAAAACACAGAATCAATCAACACCTCCAGGACCGATTCAGCCCAGTGAGGAGTGATCAGTAAAATAATAAAGCACTGAACATTTTTAATTGGTTACTCATTAAAAATGTGGAAAAAAATGAGACATTCAGTTTATGGTTAGATGAACTAAAAATAAAAATGCCTTACATGTGAATTGCTGTAACCATTGGCATTTTTGCTGGATAAAAGGGTCAAACGATTAGTAATTAAAATGATTTCTGCGATAAACCAACTTCGGCATCGCTCTGGTCAAGAGGAGGCAGCTTGT
Organism: Leiopotherapon unicolor; assembly: GCA_036025355.1. Lineage (NCBI taxonomy): Eukaryota > Metazoa > Chordata > Actinopteri > Centrarchiformes > Terapontidae > Leiopotherapon > Leiopotherapon unicolor. The sequence continues at coordinate 12,573 of JAVQJZ010040728.1, read as the reverse complement.
GGCGCTGAGCAGCAAAGTTTTTAAATGGCTGGAAGCAAGACAATTGTAATCTATTTACACCGATTATAATGTGCTGCAACTATCTATAGTTTCAAAGGCTTCCAAGTCCCCCCCCCCTCCCCATTCTCTCCTCAGCGGCTTAAACAAAACCACCACACAACCGCCCTCCCCAGGGAGAGAGCGGGCCGGCTGGCTCGCTGCCAGCGGATCCATTGTGCCTCGTGGTTGTGCGGTTGATGGGTGAAGGCAGAGCGGCAGGCACAAGAGGGACTATTAGGGGAAGGGAAAAAAAAGATGGGCGGAGGACACGGGGGAGATAAAAGAAACAAGCAGAGAAAGAGCTCTGCCGCTGCTTGAATGTAAACCACAGCTGCCTGCCAGATAGCTGGACTGTGTTAAGTCCAGTAGTAGGAGGACAGGCTGAATCAGGCTGGAGGAGGAGGAGGAGGCCGCGGTTGGTTTCACGATCTAGTTTGAGTCATCGGAGCGGGCGGGCTGGTACTGACCGAAGCCCGTTTGACAGTAACCTACAGTCACGTCTCTGGAATGGACAGCTGCTTGGGGAGACCACAGGTCCAAACTGAGGCAAACACAAATAATCTTTCAATACACCCATAAAAAGAAATGGCATGAAGCACATTCCAGGCATTGAGGAATCAACGGCAAAGTGTGTAACGCCAACTCCAAGGTAGTTTCCACGTCTGATGGACGGAGTAGCTCTTTTTATGGTTCGTCCATCAGTTTTAGAGCAGAGAGGAACTGAACACACCTTAAATTAAGTCCTAATGGTCTAGAAATTTGGTTTTTGACTTCTTGCTTGTTTTTTGAGCAATTCACTTGCATTTAGATCAAGACTATTCAGCAGTTTCTGCCTTATTCTGGCTGTATGTTTAGCTTCACTGTCGCACTAAACCATGTATGAAAAAAATTACAAGTGACCCTGAACCGTTTACCAAACACTGGTGAGAAAACCCTCAAATGCTCCTTAAAATTTCAGCACTTCCTCATTTTTCTCATCGTTTCATTTCAGGCCCAAGAAATGCTAAAATGCTGAAGTTAATGTTGAAGTACTTGATTAACCGGTTTCGATTTGAGAGAGAGTACAAGTGAAGATGGGACGGAAAGAGGATTTGATACTTTTCTTTCTTGTCTGCATTGCATCTTTGCATTTTGGACTGTTTCACAAAATAATTCAGTTCAAATCACCTACTGGAATTTCTGATGCTTCTCTACACTGCACTTACAGTCTATAAGTTCACATAATGAATACAAAAATATTAGATTAATCAATAATAAAGATAAATCTAATGTGCTGGAATACATAAACCAAAGTAGAGTGTGTCACAGTCCCTTATTGTTCATGTCGGTCAAGCAAAGGCAGCACCTGGATCGTATTCAGTCGACATCAACGCTGTTGGTCAATACTGTAAAGCTCATGAGTTCTTCCTGGTGACCGATTATGACATTTTCAGCTTGTCAGGGGATGCTGTCTTGTGGTTTGCTGATGTGGAAAGAAAGACAGAACGCAGAGTGGCGCAATTTGGAGACGGCCTGATGAGCAGTTCATTCACCCACGCAGCCGGTGGTCAACCCTCACCCCTCCCTTCCCTCCTTTTCCTCTCTCACAACCCCTCGCTTCACCCGGCGAGGATCGTACCCCCTGTTCTTTTTCCGGCTGCAATACAATGGAGGCATGGTGCCGTCGGCGCAGAGCAACACACTGCGTGGTTCTGTGCGAGCCTCGGTTTGTGGCTGGTTGACAATGTTAGGGTGTTAGATAACAGTGATAAAACTCGAATGTCACATGTTTCTCTGTGTGTGTGTATGAGCCTGTGTTGTGGAAGGAGTCGAGTGTGTGAGCACGCTGTGAGTCACTTTGTGAGAGGACTCATTCTCTGTGCAATGTCAGTGTGTGTCACAGTGTTTTGGCCCCTCTTCAGAGGAGCCCCGGCCTCTTGAAGGCAGCAGCGTCTCACTCTTTTTACACCTGAACCTCCTCAGGACTGCGCTCTTTGTTCTCCAAACTACTTTACAGAAAAAAAGTTCAGCTTCTGAAGTTTTACATGCAGTTTAGAGAGATTCTTAAGTTTGAGAATGAGTGTGTGGTATGACTATTATGACTATGACTAAATCTTTTCTCCAGCAAATCACCAAATCAGTGCTTCCATCCTCTTTATCAGCACAGCTTGATTTCATATGATCTTAAAATGGCAAAAAGATGTATTTTTCAAGACTTCACATGTTTATGTTCAGTCCAGACAGGGACAATATAATCAAAGGGTGAAATCTTTGACTGTGATAAAGCAGACATACTTGTTTGCACTTTAACATGATGAGAAGAGGTTGCATGGTGGGGTTGCTGAAACCTTAAAGAGCATATTTTTACCGTTAAAAGACTGCGACTGCCTAAGAAATATGGCAGAAAGACACTTGATGCAGATTAGTGTGAGGCAAGTTTGCGCCATTCCTGCCAGATATGTTTGATTTATTATATAAAATTAAGAGTCTGAGCTACAGTAGACGTGTGATATGTGTATTGTGCTGAGCCAGCTCCTCAAAAATGAACTTTCACAAAAGCAAACACACGCTAACCCCAAAACTAATCGTCACTGTTGACAGAGAGCTCACGTTACTTTGTGGAAGAAGTTAACCTTGCACTCTTCTCACTTCAGTCTGAACTTTCACACCGATTGTCGCACCAACATTATATGCAACTCAGCATGCTGAGTTAGGACTCCTGGTTTCAAAAGTCCATGAACGTTCCCGGCTCACATGCGTGTGTTGTTTCGCATTTCCGCTCAGGTTTGAACAGAACCAGCACTTTTTCTTGTGAGGCCCATAACCGCAAAGGAGTGGCCACCTCCGGATCCGGTACCATCACTGGTAGGTGTCATTTCCCCTTCACTGAGTTTGGATGTGTTTTTTCTGGTTTTTTTTGTCATTATATCTTTATTTATTGTGTATTTTTCCTCTCTTCTCGTTCCTTAGTTCTTCCATCCCAGCCTCAGAATCTGAGAGCTGTGGAGATCAATCAGACCAGCCTCCGTTTATCGTGGCAGCCCGGCTTCGGAGGCGACTACCCGCTCATCCGTTGCTCTGTTCAGGTGAGACAACGAGAGCGGAGAATACCACAGCTAGCTGAGAAAAAAAATCACTGTTTGACCTGCATGTTAAACAAATACATCACCCCCCCTCGATATTTGCAGCAGTCTGCAGGCCGGAGCTTTACCTTTCAGAGGCCTAATTTTAAAATAGGAAAAGAGAGCTTGCTTTTCTTTTCTTCTCTTAACTCATCCTCTACCCCTCCCTGCTTTATTCTACGTACCAGTGGATCAGGTTTCTCTCTGGGAAAGTGGCCTCCTGGACTAATCTTGCGAGGCACCACTCCCTCTCTCTCTCCCTCTCTCTGTCGGTGTCTCTCTGCCACTATCCTGCTCTGTGGCCGTTACAGCTCGCAGCCGAGAGGAGGAACATTTTTCCTCCTGGAGAAGGGAGCAGCGCAGCACCACCCCTAAACGTCTGGTTCTAATAAAGCTGCCCCTCATACCTCTCGCTGTTCTCGCGCACCCCCACCTCCCCTCTTCTCTCCCCCCCTTCGCCCTCACAGGGGAACAAGGCGAGGGGCCGGCCTCGGCAGAACAGGGCAAAAATCTGAATTTAACGGCTCATTGTGTGCCGAAAGAGAAACATGAAAAAGAGGCTACATTGTGCAGAGCAGAAGGATATTACTGTGCTCTGAAAGAAAGAAAGAAAGAAAGAAAGAAAGAAAGAAAGAAAGAAAGAAAGAAAGAAAGAGAAAAACAGAGAGAAAGGAAAAGGCAGTGACAGTAGGTGTCGCCGGTCTGAGCCATACGAGGGGAATGCAGGTTGGATGGTGACTCAGGCCTGAGCTGCTCACGGATCAAACACAGTTGTTTACAGGCCGGACGGTGATTCATCAGGACTGACTCGCTCTCTATCTATCTCCCTCTCTCTCTCTTTCACACACACATACAGTCATACATTCCTCATTCATCCAGCTTAATATTTATTGGAATAACAGCTCACACTTCGAGGAAACATCCATCCACTCCAGCAATTTGTGTGACCTCTGATTTCTTGTTTTGTTTCCTCAAGTCAATGATAAAGCCGTTGATAACAGCACCTGCTCTGCACACACTATTTAGTCTGTGCTGCTTTTTTATTTGGTCTGTCATTTATAAGTTTTCCAGCTCTTACAGTAAAGCCCACCCCCGACTGATAATGAGCAGCGCAGCAGAACAATAGTCCAACTTTAATGTGGTTTGTTTCAAGATTGCTGAAATGAAGAATTTTTTATGCTGCCTCGTGTTCCTCTTTGAAAGTGTTTACCGCTGAGAGTTTGCAGAGACAGCAGGTTTCTGCCTGTGATTTTTGGTTAATAGGTTCTGCTTTTCGGAGCACCTTACTGAGCCTGGGTCACGTTCAAAACAGCAGTAAAGCAGATTTTACAGCACTTTTGGCAATTAACACTTAATGACCATCCCCTGCCACTATTATGTGCTGACGAGAAGTTTTTTCTTTCTTTGGCGTCACTTAAATTACTTTAAGTTTTGAACATGTTCATCTACTCTATCCTGTAAACTTTGGTTTTAACTCACTTTGCAGAACAGTCTTCTTCTTGTTCGTAAAGTAATAAGATGCAATCTGACGGCTGTAACAAATTCGTGTTTGTTATCTTGTTATCTGAATGTTCCAGGCCAAGCATTTGCAGGAGCCCTTCGCAGCGGGCCCAGATAAGATGATCCTCAACCAGAACGTGAACATCCCGCCGGCCGTGCACCTCGTCGGCGACCTGGAGCCCCACAGCCTGTACGCCGTCAGGGTGGCCTGTCACAGCAGCCAGGGCCCGTCTGAGTGGTCGCCCTGGGTGGAGCTGCGCACCAAAGAAGGAGGTGAGCCCTCCAAGTTAAGGAGATGTTTGTTTTCATTTTCACTCCGGATCACTTGTGTGTGTGGGTGTGTGTTTGTGTGTGTGTTTCACCTCCTCTCAAGTGAGTCAAGGTCGAGGCCGGCTGCTGATCGAGGCCCAAGTTCAGGTCTCCTCCCACTCCTGCTGTGTACTGTAGCCAGTAAAAGACAGATATTAAACAGAAGCTAACAGGCATGGTTGACCTGCTTTTTTGGGGTTTTTAAGGATTGTTTTATTGAGCAAGGAAGTGATGCGTCCTTTGCAAATCTGCAGTTGACAGTTTCATGGAGGATGTTGAAGTGCCAAAAGGGATTCTCTTACTGCTTCTTTAAAAAAGCTTTTGCCCCTTTTTTTTTAGCTTGTTTTGAGGTGAACTGAATTCACTGCCAGTTTTAATGCTGTCGCCTGCTTTTCAGCTTAAATGTACGTGAGTCAGGACTTATTGGGAATCAAGTTACAGCGCACCGTTAGTCATAATATTCCTTCCTGTGCCCCCCTTCAACTTCAACTTTGTGTTTGTGAAGAATACCAGACACGGCTCCCTGCGCCTCCACGAAAACGCCAGTTTCAAATGTAAACCCATGAAGGAGGAGGCTGACTGGTATTAAGGGGACGGGAATAGGTGGAGACTGGGGGGAGAGAAAGAAAGAGGGAGGGTGGACGTTAAATTTCTCCTGAAAGGCTTCAGTTAGGATCCGTCCAAACTGTAACGCTAGGCTGCTGTGTGTGTTTGACTTTAAACTGAGGTGGGATTTTCCATGCCAGCTCATGCTGTCTCTCTCCCTGGATGAATGGGAATGGAAACAGCGTATACTAAAAGGAGCGATACGCCACGGGAGAGATGATGGGGGCTTTCCGTGATGGAAGCTGCTTTTGAATTGAAAACAAGTCTCATGAATTGAGAAAAAAAAGGGAGAAGTAGCACTCGCTGCATCACTGTTATGGAGAAGGACAAAACGTTTTGCTCGCTGCTGGTTTCAGTTCTTTATTATAACAAAGTTTTTGTTGCATTTTAGTGGAAAGAAATCTTCCGTTTTGCCAAATTATATAATTTCCCTTCGGGTGATATTGTTTCATTCTTTTTTCCCACATCTCTCCCTGTATTAATAAGTCAGAGGATGGGGAAAAAAAGACAGATGATATCACTGAAGTGGTCAGAGATAGTTCAGGAAGCATTCAAGGTCAAAGGGAGTGAGCGAGTGAGCGAGTGAAGAGGAGAGGTAGACAGCTCGCAGCTTCGCCATATTTTCCACATCTCTCTCTTTGGTTTCAGTGCTGAAGACTGTTGAAAAAACTCTCATGGGGCGTTTTTTTCTTCTTTTTTTCCCTCAATTTTCTCTCGTCTCCATTTGTTTCTCATTAATAAAATGTGCAGATACGTACTGAACTATCGCTTACATGTGTCATCCCGGCACATCCCCATTTGCCGCTCCTCTGTCTCCTCCTTAATTCTTGTGTTTTTCTCTTCATTACAGACTCCTCTCCTGCCAGCTCTCAGTGCTTTTTTTGTCCTCATATTCCTCATATCCTCCATTTCCCTCGAGCAGTCTGGGCTAACTTGCTCCAGTTTTGTTGGAATAATAGTCAGATCCTAATAACACAAGTAATGTATTTACCTCTCGTGTCTATCGAGAAGTATTTTTTACTAGTCTTTCTACTTCACTCCTTCAATTTTCTCTACTTTTCTCCCACCCTTTTTTGACCTCAGATGACCTGTGATTTCTCTTTCCAGAGCACACAGCTAGGCGCTGTGGGAAAAAAAAAACCCAAAAGGATGGTGGGAGTAGGCAAGGAATGGATAGAAGTGCAGGGAAACTAGGGAAGGGGGCGCTTTGAGAAAACACTCATTTAGCTATTTTCCCAAAGCCCATTATTTTCCCTGGAGGATGAGAGAACAGAAGGAGGAGGAGGGGAGGTCGGTGGGAGAGGAAGCGAGGCGACCCGTGTCACCCTGCTAATCCTAAAGCTAAATGAGATTATGTTTTACATTTCCATTCTGCAAAGGCATTTTCCTTTAACTCCCTAAAACAACTCTTGAAATGCTTCTTTCCAAAAAGAAAAACACAACATAACATAAACGAATGAACCGGGTGTGGCTCCACTTCACTTCATTAGTGTATTATTGTGTTTTTTTTACACCAAAACTACTTTTTTTGTTTATACATCAGATCTGTGTAAAGGGATGTTTCTATGGAAGTGAGTCAGGATGACGTGGCCCAACACACACACGCATTTGTTGCATTTAATCCTGTTTAGCACTCCTGCCAGAGAAAATGCAACTACAAGCATAAAAAGGCTCCATTTACTAAAGACAGACAGACACTGGCCTGTTCTGCTATAAAGACTGAAAGCGGGACGGGGGGGGGTGCCTTTTAAAGTTTTGATGACACTAACATTTGTGTTGCGACTGATCTGGGAAACATGTTTCCTGTGTAGTGCTGAGTTTGTTTTCTTTTATGGAGAACAGAGGCTCCAGATCCTCGTGTAATGAGTCAGTTTTTTGGCTTGAGGATGACCCTTTTCCATCCACGTGTTGACCCATGCCAGGACCAGATGAAATGTACACACAAAACAGTGTTTTAAAATACTACCTGAGCCCGTCTCCTCTAAAGCAGAACGCGACAGGATGTGAAACAGTAGTCTGCCGTGGATGCAGATGTTAACCTCTGCTGTTGTGAACTAATTGTGGCTCCAAAGTTGTTTCTCCTCGCCAAGCCTGGGCTGCTTCCATGTGGAGGACAAAAAAGAAAAACACAAGGCTTTTGTTTTTTGTGCATTTCAGAAAATGGCACCAGCACACATCTTGACTTTTGTTTTCTGTTTCAAACTTCCCAAATCTTGCAGTCTTGCAATGAATCAGTTGTTTTTTTCTCTCTCCGACAGAGTTTTACGTCAACATAACATCTCTTTTCTCTTGAGCTCATAGCTCCGTGACAAAAAAAAAGAGAAGCATTACCACAGAGAGGGCAGTGAGGGAGAAGAAAACTTGGAGATGGAATCAAGTTGGATGGAAAACAGGGCGAGAGAAAGAGATAGAGACGGGAGGAGGGAGAGGGAAAAGAGAGAAAAGGAGCAAGTAGTGGAGGCTGAGAGAGGGAGGCTAAAAGATGACGGATCATAGGTGGAGACGAAGTGCTGGAACAAACTTGACTTGGAGGTTGTTTTCGTTGCCGCTGGCAGGCAGAGCAGGGACCGCATGTGGAAACAATCAGCCGCCAAACGCTTCCTGATAACATCATCCATAGGCTGGGCCATGTTTCCCAAACTCACACTGACTTGGTGTATGCGTGTGTGTGCGTGTGTGTGTGTGTGTGTGTGTGTGTGTGTGTGTGTGTGTGTGTGTTTCTGTGGGCGTGTGTGTGTGTGGGGGTATCCAGTTAGTTTGTGTGACTTGTGTGAGCCCGCAAAGAGAGCGAGAGGACAAAGAGAGCCTTAACTCAAACGGTGACAATGGAAATAAGCACCGTCGACTCCTCGCGAAAAGGTTCCCGGATTCCTGTGCTATACAGAGCATCAATCTCCCTCACACACACACACACAGATTCCTCACACTATTTCTAGCATGTTATTCAGGCCTTCTCTCTCCGCTGGGTATTTCTGCTGCCAGCAGCCTTTTTTCGTTCTCTGCTCCAGAGAGCAAGAAAAGAAAAAGAAAAAAAAGACAGTTGGAGAGAATGAGGCAGAAACAGGGATGGACAGAAGAGGAGGGACGGCGTGACGGAGGGAGACGCAGGCCTCAGCTTGTGTCCATCTGATGTCGTCCAACCGTGCAGAGACAGAAAGAGCAAAAACTCAGCTAATCGCTCCTTTCTGCGGTGCCCTTTGCTCGTCAGGGTTTTTTTGTCCTAATAAAGCCAAATTCCCGGCATTCTCTGACATCTTCTCCTTCCAGCTGTTGTAGTTATCCACACCCTGGAGGCTCTAAGCTGTCAAAACACCACACGCCTGGCTAACCCCCCCACATCCCACTGGCTTCTGGCCACCGGGACCGCAGGCACAAACACTGCTCACACCCCTGATCTTTCTACATCACCACCACACCCTGTGCGTTCACCAACAGCTCTGCACGTAAAGATGAGGATCGAATTCTGATGTGTTTCTGTGTTTCAGTGCCTGATAACGCACCCGTCAACGTGACCGCCGTGCTCAACGGGACGGAGGTGCTGATGACGTGGGAGGAGCCTCCGGGAAAGCTGAATGGGAAACTGCAGGGCTACCTGGTGGAGTACAGCACACCTGCAGCACAGCAGGTGAGTCTGAGACGATGTTAAACAAAACACGAGTTGTTCATCAAACTGACACATTAAATCAGCCTCTTACTGACGGTCTCCCTCTTTTCTTTTGTCGACAGTTTGTCATGGATACTGGATTGGACACTGAGCTGTCAATCAACCTGTCTCTACCCCTGTCCAATGTGTCTTATCGAGTATGTGCCTATACAGGGGCGGGGCAGGGACCCTGGACCCCCACACAGACTCTGACACTTACTACTCCTGGTGAGTGTAGAAACCGCTGATGAAAATAGCAAATCGAATGCTGAAATAACTTTAAGATGCCTTTTTTTCTGCATCATTTTGTGAGCAGCAGTCTAACTGTAACTGCTTTATAATTATAAAACGTGTTATTTTAGGTTTCACAGAACAAAATATGTTGTTTTGCTCCTGAAAGTCAAAATATTGACATGTGCTCTGCTTTTTTTCTTTTTTTCCTTTCTCTCCCACAGACATGGAGGAGTTTAGAGGTGAGTAATGACGGGTTTTGCACAAGCACAGCTACTAACACGCTCCTCTGTGACCTCTCAGAGTGGCACGTAATGACACAGTGACAGTAGAAGTGAGCTCATGGTGCCTTTTTTTTCTTCCACCACAGCACTTCTCTTTCTTATTTTCTGTCACTGGGTTCCTCCATGAGCCTCAAAGTCCCTTCCCGTGTATCTCAGGGAAAAAAAAGGAAGGAAGAGAGAGAAAAAAGAGAGGATCTGAGAGAGACGGAAAAGGGGAAGAGGGGTGAATCGGGGGAGAGACGCATCATAAATATTTATAACAGGCAGGAACAGTGTAGCATCTCGGTTTGCTTAGTCTAATAGAGCCAGACAGACAATGCAAACAACAAAGAAAGGCTGATAAAGACAGGCAGGGAAAGCTGGGGAGGGGGGGTGTGAATGGGAAGTCGCAAACACGGGGTGGAGGCCGGGAGTAAGTTTCAGCGTGAGAGTTTGAAGAGCGAGAACTCGGACAAAGTGGATGTTTAGAGAAAAACAAAAGAAAAGAATGGTATTTTTAACGAGAGGAGAAATGTTTAGATTTAGCTCGGCAAATATGGAGGGCAGGACTGAGGTCACTTTGTCAGTCTGACCAGGCCAAACATTTCTTCATCACTATATTGAATATGTAAGTTGTGTGTGAACTTTGTGTCTCTTCTTACAATCCCGAATACTAAAAACTGAAACCCTCCTCTGTCTCTTCCTCAGGTTCGTCGTCGCCCCCGTCCTTTTCCTGGCACTGGTGGTACGTGGTGATGGCCATCGCGGGCACCGTGTCCATCGCCGTGCTCATGGCTGTTTACGTGGCCAAGCTGCGGCGCAAGGAGACGCGTTTCGGGTGCGTAGGCTGTTGGCGCTCCCCGTGGGTGGAAGGGAGGGACTCGATAGCTGTGCCAAACCAAAGAGCTTCAGTGTTTTTTTTTTTTATTTCAGTTCTTTGACCTAGTTGCTTCACTTCTACGTGCATTTCTGAAGCATTTGCATGGAGTGGAAGTGATCTGTCAGTATTATCTTTTCATCTGTGTTTACACATGACCTCTTACTGTGTGTGTGCGTTCACAGAGAGGCGTTTGAGCCCATGATGGAGAGCGGAGAGCTGGTGGTCAGGTACCGAGCTCGGCGCACCTACAGCCGCAGGACGACAGAAGCAACGCGTGAGTCCCCCCCACCACAAACACTGCCCCTTAGCATGTAACTCAGAAAGATGACACTACACGCTGGCACCTGAACGTCCCTACAGCGTTACGAGATGTCTCAGCGTGCCCAAACCTGCCTCTGTCCCCAGGACAAACAGCGATACACTAAAAAAAAGTAGCATAATAGCATCTCTTCTCATGCCCTGGGCCCGGATCCAACACTTCAGTGGAAGGAAGCGTTTGGCTGGGTTGGCACACAATGACAGTCCTATTCTCTGAGTTTCAAGACACGAATCGTCGATCAAAGACACAAACTCGAGCAACCAAGGGTTAATTCATTCCCCACAGCTGTGAAAACAGCCCTGGAGTGCTCAGGCAGCTGACACGCTGCACAACAACCACTTATGCTATATAACCAAATCTTTTATCTGCACGTTATCATATCAGTTTGATGTGCAGTGAATCAGCTAACGCGGCAGATTTGACTCCATTGCATTTCAGGCCAGCAGGGCAAAAGGAAGCAGGCGGGGTGGGAGAGGTGAAATCAAGATAACAGCACTGGAAATGTTGAAGATGTGGGATACAGTTACATCAGGAAAGAGAGCGACTTGACGTAACCCTCGTACGAACAAGATCTCAAAGTCGAGCAGCCTGTAAAAACAGATGAGGACTCGCCTGGCCGGAAAGAGGAGGTCATTTCGCCTTTGGGAAATAAAGTGGAAGTTTAAAGTCTCACTCAGGTGAAGCGACGGCCTCGTATTAGTGGTGCACAAAGCGGCGATTTGCAGCGATTTCTGCGCTATCACCGGCCAGGCGTCCCCATGATTTCAGACAGAGATACGTACCTGTAAACACAGCTCGCAGACTCAGGTTTCACACAGCTGGGTCACATTCAAGCTCTGACACTGTCCCTGGTGTATGCACAATATTTGTGTAGACCTAACACACATGTCTCAGCTTGCCACTGACACAAAGAGGCCAGGAGAGAGGCAAAGCTGTAGAGAAAAAAACGTATTCAGAGAGTGTAAAATGACATCGTGTAAGAAAAGAGAAAGAGAAAGAGATGCGGAGATAATTTGTACTCTGAGTGAATGAGGGGAAGCGCGCTGGGAATAAAGGAAGAGGCCAGATTGGTGGGATTTGGGTGGGATTTGCAGTGTTGATATTGACCAATAATTTTGTCCGGTTCTCAGGACAAAGTCGAACCCCGGGGCTCAGGTTATTGCATCAACTGGCAAATAGCTGGTCACGCTATTAGCATGTGCTGGAACATGCCTGTGGACTGAGCACATTGTTGTCTGACGCGTGGCAGCTTGATAGTGTGGCAGCAGCTGGAGGGGGCGCTGATCTCGGAGCATGTTTTTGCCTTGTCATATCCTGGCCCAGATGTGAAAACAGAGCGAACGTCTGTATCGCAGCCTGCTGCAGCCACCAAATGGCTCGGTGACAGCCAGCTGGCCGCGGGGAGGCAGCCGAAATCCTCTGACCTCAGCTGCCCCACCAAACCTGGGAGGGGTTGTTGATTTGGGGATCACATTGTCACATGAAATGGAAATTTCATCATAGTTTCAGCTGCATTTATATTTGAGCTTCCTTGAAAGGGAAGTTTTAGTTCAGATTTTTTTGACTATTCGAGTTTTTTTTTGTTTTAGTGGAGGTGGACATTTAGCAATAAAAACAATAGATACTGAATTATTTATTGCATTAATACAAATTCAAGTAATGTCAAGTGAGGCCTGCTTCTA
>JAVQJZ010040703.1:0-10822 GCA_036025355.1 Leiopotherapon unicolor | reverse complement strand
AGAAGAATTGGAGCATTCAATATAATAAAATATTGCCTTCCATACACATTTAATATTTTGACTCATGGTTGACCTGCTGCATGTAGTAACTAATTACCTGCATAACCTGGTTTGTTGTTTGTATGTAGATGCACTGACAGTAATAATCACTAGTTTCGTGGTTCATGGTTAGAGTGAGATCATTAGTTGACACACAGCAAAGTTCTCTTCCACTTGTGTTTCAGCGTCATTCACTGCGTCACACAGTTTGTGGTGGGCGGCAGCAGGCGAAGCACACTCAGGTAGACACACCTGTTTTAATACCTGAACCCACAGTCTGTCACACACCTGGCAGGTTAGAGCGCAAACACACATTCTTCCCACATGTTCCACAAACACAGTCAATCATATGCAGACTTTAAAACACATGCACACAGAATCCTACCAAGAGGAGCTGCCTATCCCAGGTAGTCACCTGAATCAAAGGGGATAGAAGACATTGAGGTAATGGATGCGTTACTTATTTTCTCTCACTCATCCCGCTCACAAAGTCTGACCTGATGCAGTGTGACAGAGTGGACCGCTTCGGTGCTTACCTGGGTTGCTGGAGCCGTCGTCGATGAACTGCACATCGTCTCCTGTGTCAGGGGACTGAAAGACAAGAAGAGACAGTAAGCAGCTGAGCGGCGGACGTGTTTCAGAAACCTGTTTCCCAGGGGAAGCCTTCACCATCTTTGAGCAGCAGAGGCGGCAGCGAGGGAGACTGTGAGACGATGTGCCAGCCGCTCACTGTCGGTTTAAGGGACAGCGCTGAAGCTCCCAATCTGTCAGAGCCACTAAAGCCAGAGTACCTCTACTGGACTACTCCCCCAGGAGAGACTGGCGTGTTAAAGGAAAGGGAGGTAAAGTTAGGTCATCAGTTCCGGGGTTTGTGTTGTTTAGTGACGGCACATCCACGAAGAGACCGCACACATTTTGACAGTACAGCACCGACAAGAGTCACCGATGGAAAACCAAGCAGCATGTTGTTCTGTCTTTGTGCCAGTGTCGTTATATACCATGAATAAGCTAATTATTAAACTTGGGGAAACCTTCAAGAGACCTGCAAGCTGAGGATCATGTGACCAATGTTGTCTTTTTCTGGGTTAGTGTGTGAGGTAAATGATCTGATTATAGACCTGTGTTAAAAAAACAAAGTAATTTATATCGAATCTCAACTTTAACCAGATGTTATGTTTGCAATTTTATTCATTGAAAGCTACAGTGTCATATTTTGCAGGGAGGCTGGTGAGCTACACGTCTTAATGTTGTTTTTCTCATAACAGCTGCTTCAACGTTTGTAAATGTGATTATGTTGATGATTCAGATTACAGTGATTGATCCTCTGACCCTCAGCCTGCAGATCGGTGGTCCCTTGAGTCTCCTGTTCTGTGTAACTACTCTTTTTATAACAATTATAATGGACACTCACACTTTAAACACATTTCTCAGGTCATGTGAAGAGGTCAGACACATTGTGCAAACACTTACTTACAGTGACGTCAATTAAATTACATTTCACCAAAGTTAGAAAGGGACAAACTGGGGTCAACAACCAAACCACAGAGGATCCCACAGTCAGAGGAGCGCAGACTGACAGTCACACAGACCACCACAGATACCGGACCCCCCAAAAAAGAGCACTTCCATACAAGCTGGGCTCACTCCAGGATTCCCCTGCTTCCCCTCCCATCTCTTCTTCCACACAGAGAAGAAGAAATGAACTACTCCACACAGACCTACATCGAACTTCCACCCTAATGAAAGTGCAGGAGGAGAACAGCCTTCAGCATATCAGTGGTCTGTTTTTTTAAGCCAGAGCAGGAGAGGAAACCCTAAAGGAGGACGTGTTGTCTCTGCCTGACACGTGACCCTGTGCGTGGAACAAGGCGAGGTGATGGAGGTGGACGTGAGAGTGGGTGAGATGCAGAGTTTGTGGCTATTTTCGCTCCCCCGGAACCAATTCTGGTTAGTGGGATCAAAAACATGTCTGCGTCTCTGCAGAATGTTATTATCTGTGATTGATTAGTTAGCTGAGAGACAGACGGGTGTGAATAGTTACTGCTACGGATGCTCTTACAGTTGTGAGTGGGAGACCAAGAAGGGAAGGGGGTGGAGGGATGGACTGATTCGGTCATTTCTGTGGAGTAAGTCTCTCTTTGTTGTGCAAGTGCAAGTTAGTGAGCCACGCCACTGTAGTGCAGAGCAGGAAGTGCTGATCAATCTGAGCCAAAACCTACACTTCATACGCACTGATGCCTCGTGATTAACAGAGAAACTAGAAGGGGAGGCAGCAGGGAAAGCCAGTTTGGGGGTGGTGGGGAGGTGAGGGAGGAGGCCGAGGCCCACAGGAGCTCAGCATGCAGCCAATACCTGGATGTCGTATACGGGTTTGGAAGAAGGAATGGCAGCAAACTGTCGGTAGTCAAACTTCTTTGACGACTGGGACTAGAAGGATAGCAAACAGGAATGAGCAGGAGTCGAGGGAGAGGGGGGGAAAACAAGGAGAACAAGGAAGGAGGAGGGTTGGACAAAGTATAGAAAATAGGAGAAAAAGGTGGAGAAATAACAAAGTAGAAGAGAAAATGGAATAAAAGAAAGTGATGAGGGAACAGAAGAAGGGGAAGAGGGAGGCAGAGAGGCTAATGGGTGATTCAAACAGCCGGACAAGGCTGATGAGCTGCGTAACAATGAGGAAGATGGTGGATTAATGCCAGTGTGCTCTGAAGAAAATCTACGTTTATACCGCTTTTTTCCCCAGCCTGTAAACCAACTGTCTTATTTCTTGTCTTTCCAGAATAAAGCTCCTTAAATCAAACTGCAGTCAGTGTGACAGCTTCATTCAAATATTTTATCATTGAAGTCCATACAAAGAAAAAATCTGTGAGATTTAAGGAAAAAAGGTTTATTACTTACCAGCCTGCCTGGAGAGGTTAGTCCTCGAGGACTGAGCTCTGTTAGGAAAACAGAAAGTGTGACGTTAGAGAGGAAAATGATCTCATAGTAAGAGGTACATAAACAAAATTGCCTCCCTTCACTTGAAACTGAGCTCTTGGATCATCCTGTAGACACAGTTTAGACCTGAGAAACTTCAAATTTCTACATTAAGGATGAACTATTCAGAAATGAGTGGTTCTGTATAAAATACTTAAAGTTAAGCATCCTGTAGAAACTGCTTCTGCTGTTGAAAAGTCTTGAGACAAAGTAGTGCCTTAAAAGATGTTAAAAACAGCAGTTTCTACCTTCCATAGGCGTTGGAGAGGGTGTGGGGGCGGGTGAGGGCGACTCCGTCAGCTGATCTAGTGTGCCACGTTTCTTCCCGTCCCGAGACTTGGCGATGACCATCTGAGCTTTCAGTGCATCCTGCTCCAGAGACTTCATCCTGCGAAAGGGACCGACAGCGTCAGATAAACTACAGAAAACAAGAGGACACTTAAAGAAATAAAGAGACAGAGACTGATGGAGGCACACGCCGCTGTCGGTGGGTGTGGTGTCCACCACTACTGATTGTGGGTGTTCCTTGTCCTGGTTTGCTGAGACAACTAGTTTCAATTTAACTGCAAAATAAGAGGCACTCCAGGAAAAGGACGACCTACTGCTAAGTAGGCTTAACCCTCAACTCACAAATAGCTTGCAAACTGCCAGGTATGTTAGTAGAAATAACAGAATGAAAATCAAGAGAACAACAAGGCACAAATTAAAATAATTCTGCAAAGAGGGGAGGGAGGGAGGGAGACAAGACAGAATAGAGTGGGGGGGGAGAAAGCTAGAAACAGCAAAGACGTGCAGAAGCAAGACAGCAGTAGAAAGGCAGTGGAAGCACTGTCACAGTGTCGCTGCGAGTGCTTGCTTGGACCTTTCTGACTGACTCGGCCTCTAGCAAAAAATACCCCCAAAGCAGCCCAGCACACCCCCACAATGCAGTGCGTCTGGCCCTGGTGGCTGGGGCCGAGGAGCAGACCTGAGCTGGGAGGCTGCAGAGGAGGAGGTACAGGAGGAGGTGGGGGGCTTGGGGGCCTCTGTCGGGCTCTGAGATGCCCTCACTCTGGCCTGGTAGAGCCTCTTAGCCAGGTCCTGCTCATACTGCCTAACATCCTCCTCTAGGCCATAAGGCCTGTGGGGCCCCGTGAGGTCAGGTGGGGGCAGGGGTGAAAGAGAGGAGGGGGAGACAGGACGACAGAGACGTCAGGGTGAAGGAGGAATATGAGGAGGAGAGGAAGGAAAGAATATAGACAGAAAAAGAGAAGAAAACCAAGGAGTGGAAGGTGAAACACATTTAGGAGGAATAACAAATAAGATGCAGTTTTTAGACAGAGCCCAAACACACAGAGGATGAACTGTGAACTCAGATCTGCAAACTGAACCCTGATATTGACCAGTATGATGAACTTTATCAGGAAATCTGGGACATTAGTGTCACTAACCCTCCCTTATGAACATCCCACGCATCATGAGCTCTGAAACGGCAAAGACGTTTCAGCATGTGCTACTTTAGTTCAACATTACAAAGGAATTAGTTCTCAAAAAGCCATCTGTCACCTTTTGTAATTCTTATCTACACATTTCTCTGCCACCACCGTCATCATCCCAGTCCAGGTTTATATCCAGTCTATTATGTTGGTGCTAAAATGGTTAATAATTAAGAGGTTTAATCAACTAACAGATTTTTTTCAAATAAAGGTTTTATAATGCCAGAAGATGTAATCAGTGATTTTCTCCTCCTCGTCAGACTGCAGTGTTATCTTTACCGTGCTGCCCTCCACATGGCTCTCTTCTCAGCCTCCAGAGCTCGTTTCTCAGCGGGGGACAGGTCCTTGTCAGGGGCCACACTTAGCTCGGGGCTCTGCATGCGAAGTCTCTCTTGATGTCTGCGCTCGGCTTTGGCCGTGCGGATGGGGGCCGCCGACTCCCCGGTGTACGCTGGGATCAGACTGTCGGCACACACAGGAAGCAGTGAGGACTACAGCGACAAAGACGCCAGCGAAGAAACAGTTAAAGATGCTGTGAACGATGTAATTACCCAGTCATGGAGTTGGGCCTCTGCTCGAGCCTGAAGCTGTCCTCCAGTGAATTCCTCTGTGAGTCTCCCTTACCATCTACAGAAGACGGCCTGCACACATAAAAACTATTAGCTAAAGAAATGAAAACCCTTATAATGTAACATAAATCGATGACGACTCCTCACCCTGAGCTGCCACAGTAGCTCGGTGGTGTGGAGCAGTGCTGCAACGGGCTGGATACCGGCTCCACCTTGTACTCCACTCCGTCCAGCAACACTTTGCCAGTGGCCTTCATCTGTGCCACCTGCCTGGCCATGTCCTCCTCCTCATCCTCATCGTCTTCGTCCAGCAGGTATTCCCGCGCCCGCTGCTCAAACTTCCTCTCTGTGATGAGATGAAAAGACACAAGTTTGTACATTTCCTGGGCTGAGTCAGTTGTTTTATTGGTTATTATCGAGGGATGCTCAAGTAGAAACAAACCTTCTTCCTCCCTCATTTTCTTGAGGTCATCTTCTCCAACGAGAGAGACTCGAGGTTTGGGTTTGTCTGGGGTTTGCTGCTTCACATCAATCTCAAAGTATTTCTGTCGGTCCCTGAAAGAGCGCTGCTCTGGGCTGTCCTTACCACCAGGAGAGGGACTCTGCAGGGAGACGGAATAAAGAAATGATGATTACAGCTTATAAGATTGTAGCACCTGAATAATTAATGACTAAATATATTTGCTCCTAAAAAAAGTAGATTTTTATTGCTGTTTGCACTGTTGCAGAGCCATTTGCCAAAAGAGAATATGATACCACAAGAGGAGAAATGCAGGGCAGACCAAAAAGAAAGAAAATGATCCAGCAAAAGAGAACCCAGCACCATTTAGCTGATTAAAGATCAAATATCTGGCAGTCTAATTATTGACAGAAGTAGCTAATTATTGACAGAAGTAATATGGCTGCCTCCCAGGCTGTGGGAGCAGAGACACCGCCACCGATCAAGCCAAGCACACCGCAGCCCAGGCGAAGAACAGGGCTGCAGTAGATGTGGCGGAGGCGGTGGGTACCTGCAGCTCCATGGAAGGCCTGGAGAAGCGAGGCACTGCTGCCAGGCTCATATACTCCCGACGGGGGGAGAGCTTGCTGGCCACACCAGCTCCCCCCTGACCATCTATGTCATCATCAAACACCTCGTTGTTCAGCTCAGGCTGGAAAGGCCACACAAGTCGTCACCAGACTGTCAGACCAAGATGACTCACAGCCAGGAAGTTGTTTTTTTTCAGTTTCTAACTACAGTAAACTTCAGCACATCAAGACATGCTTCAATATTTATTTGCAGCAGATTCAACATTCACTTGTTAAATAACATATTGGCCTGATTATAAGACATCTTCCCATTTTTCAGCATCTGTTTTTTCTTCCTGACTATTCCTGTTGTGAAACATTCCCAGAGATACTTCAACTTCAAGGAGAAAATGAGCATCTTTCTCTCTTGTCTTGTTATTTCCTGCGTAGCAGCAGAACTCCTGCAGGTTGAACACGACCTCCTACTGAGGCAAAGTAGCTTTAAAACATCAAGACAGCAACATTAAGCACTGCTGCTCTCTTCAATAAAAAAAGAATATCTGATGTTGTGAACAGATAAATGTTTAATCCTTGAAAACTTAAAATCAAAGTTTTCAACTCATATATACATTTGTTCCAATATGAAGAATTTCTTTTGGTTCTCACCTCTGGAGAAGGTTGCTTTGGGTGGAAATTGTTCCTCACACCATACAGGTCCTGTTGAGGGCGGGAGAAGCAGAGTGTCAGTAAACTTCAGTGAACTCTGACAGACGACAAAGACAGAGATACGGAGCAGGCAGACTGATTAGCAGCTGGGATACAATATTTAAACCAAGGGGAGACTGAAGATTAGTACACGAGCCACACACGGATGGACGGATGGATCAAGACTCAACAGTATGATGGATGAATGCACCGAAGTACAAAAAACCAACGATGAACGCATTCCACACGTCACAGCACGTCACAGGCCCCCCGGACAAGTCGCAGGCTCCTCATAGGACAGCCTGCTCCAGTCAGGAGGGGGCGTTGGAGAGGTGGGAGGGGGGGGCGAGACCAACCAATCAGCACAGCATGCTTTTGTCGTTGCGACCCGGGGGAGTCCGGGCAGCTCGGCCTACCTGCGGCGGCTCCAGCACTGCCAGCGAACGAGGCACGGCGGCAAACGCCTTGTATGCCTGCTTGACATTCATGGGGAACTCGTCGGGCGAGGTGGGGGAGGGGGCGCGAGGCTGCAGGGGAGGGAAGGGGGGTAAGGTGGGGTGGGCATGGAGGGTGGGGTGGGTTTATATGGAAGAGGAGCCGAGGGAGGGAAGTAGAGGAGGTGGGAAGGACGAACAGACAGAGACATGGAGGAGAGGGTAGACTATGAAAAAAAACCAGCAAAGTTGAAGAAGACTGTGGAGGAGAACGGGTGAACAGCATGGCGGCTGGTTTCGTGTGAGAGAGGAAGGGGAGTATGTCGGAGAGAGACAGACTGTAGCGCCTCGAGAAGTTCAAAGCCGCGACAGCTCAGGGAGATGTGAGATGAAATCACAGCTTCTTTGTTATTTACCAATCCGACTATGCTGCTTGCACAAGGAAGAAACAAGCGGAACATTTCAGAAAGCTGCAACATGAGAAAAGAGGTCTGAGTCGGGCTGGATGTTCCCGTTGCAGGTGTGCTTAGGAGGGAGGGAGGTAGGGAGGGTCACATATAGAAGCACAGACTCGCCTCCCCTGTGCATTCAAGTCTTCCTGTCTTTGGTTCTAGCCTCTTTAGAAACAACAAAAAAAAAATCTCTTGTGCTTAGTTATCTGCAGTAGCTACTGCTGCGAGACGCCTCGTGTTTTGGGGCTATGCGGTCAGAGCGGGTGGCACAGAGCTGAGAGTGGAGAGAAAACGGCACTATGTGGTGGTGAGGGGTCTTACAGAGGTCTGGGAGTTGAAGGGGGAGGGGCCATGCTGGAAGGGGTTGGGGCTGTGGCCGTCCGGAGTGGCGGGGGAGGTACTCGTTCGCACACGCCCCACCGGCTGGATGGCACCCGGTCGTGTCTGGAGAGAAAAACAAAAAAGCCTATTTAGTTATTTTAGCCCAAAAGTTCAGTTTTCCAATGAAACAAATGAAACTGTTTGATGAATGAGAACTTAAAATGAATGAAACTGATGGTGTATTTGAATCATAATTTATCATTCAGATTATTTGTCCATAATACCAGTTTGTAGTAAAAACACCACCAACAACAACCCCAACAATTTGCTCTGGACATTTTTATATCCAATCACCACCAAATAGTTCCAGATTGTTCCAAAGTTTGATCCTGATACTTAGTTTATTAGTTTTGACTCTCATAACCAAAAATATATTTTTTTTCTTACTGCTTAGGAGCTCTTTGAGAGTACATATAAATACACTAAATGCTAATAAATCTGAATATATTACTGTACAATATATACTAAAAAGTATACTGGTTGAAATCTACTCAGCTTGGTTTTATTGTACTATAAAAGTTACTGAGTGGCTTGTTTTCAAGCTCCACAGACACTCACTGAGGATGAAGTGTCGTCCTTGGCAGTAGGAGTGGAAGTGTAATGAATGGTTGCCTGCAACAAATACAACAACAAAAACAGAAAATAAAACAATGACAATGAAATAAAATGAATGGATCGTGAACTTCTACTTGGGTTTCAATCGATGGATGATGCCAGCGCAAATAAAGACACTGTCAAACAATGCAACACCGTCAGGGTTTACCTTGAGCTAATTTGATCACCAATTGTGGGCTCACATTTTGTCTTATCTCAGTCTCTCTTAAAGTAATTTGTACAAGACTGGTAACTTTGCTCAAGGGAAAAATGGAAACTTTATTTTGTTATTGTCCTGTGAGAGAATATGAAGCCACAGCTAGTCAGTACAGACATTAAGAATCACTCAATCTGTGTTTTTCTTTTATCCATCTCACTGAATGCACATAAAGTCTGCATGAGGCAAAGCGTCAGTAATCAGCTGACCGCGCAGAGAAGCAGTCACATGCTTTTCAGGCCAGCAGGACTGTAGTTTAGCTATCATGTCAGCAGAGCTAGATTTGTTTTATCAACAGATAGAGGCCTCAGAGCAGCCAACACGTGCTAATTTTTTATTTTTATTTTTTAAATCCAGGCCAGAGCAGAGAGGGCCACAAGACCCACTTACGAAGCGGGTCTCCCTGCCTGCACATGGAGAGCTGTTGGAGGAGTGGTGGCTGAGCTACGGGTGGGAGGAAAGGTCAAAAGGATCAACAGTAAAGTACCTGTCCTACAATGGTGGTAAAGTCATGGAAAAAGAGAAAATAAAGTACAAAGATGGTGGATGAGCGGATAATGAATACTAGGGGGAGCGCTTGGTGTTCTGGGCTGCTCACCGGTTGGATGGTGGGAGAGTACGGGGCTTCCCTGATTGGGCTGTCCGTCCTGGTGATATCAGAAGAAGGCGCCTGGAAAAACAAAGATCAATCATTAAAAAAAAAACGAAACACACACTTAACAGCTGCTGTCACAGTGGAGTAAAGAAACACCAAAACAAGATTCACTGGTTAGTTTTGCCAGATAGAGGATCCTCAAATAAAAGTCAACAAAAACAACATGCACTTTTCTGTGCGTCTTGTAGGTCGCGGTCCTTCGTGACTTCTGACCTGCCTTGCAGCTGTCAGGACAGACATTCCTGTCAATCCTGACGAAGCTCTCACTGTGTGTACGAATACTTCACAAGCTCTGTGCACGCAATCCAAAGAAATTTAGTTTACAAATAAAACTAAACAAGCAAAAGAGCACATTTAAATAACAGGAACCAGAGAAAGGACTCAGATACTTTACTGACTAAGATAACAAAAAAATAAAAGAATTGAGATTAAATGCTGTATTTCACAGTAAAAAGTGAAAACTTCCACAGTGTCTCGATGCAAACGAATGGTCCATTTCAGGTGATGCTATTGAGCCAAACAACAAGCTGTGCGCAGTAACACACCATGCTGCCTCCACACCACACCCAGGCAGGCGGCTTGCCTTGCTGAACAACCAGGGCTGCAGTTGGCCCTGCCTCCCGTAGCCCACAGGGGGCCCCGACAGGATCTGCTCTCCGGGTGGACGGCCCTTTCCTTTGCGATTGGCCACCAAGAATGGGTTCTCTTTGAAGCAGATGGGCTGAGAGTCCACCAGACATTCCTCCTCTTCGGCCACGAGCGTGGATGAATTAATGGTTGTTGATGAGCCGGTGCTGTCGGTGGTGGAGGTCCCATTTGTGGGGAACTGAGATCCGTGAAGATAATCTGAGTGTTCGGACTGAGGCAGATGGTCTGCGCTCAGACTGGGGCAGGAGGACTCGGGGTCCATGTGGTGGGCTAACTCGAAGCCCAGAGGCTCTAAAGAGGCTCCGTACTGGGCCTGCAGGGGGGCCTCCATGGGAGCAGTCGGACTTATAGAGGTAGAGAACTGGACAGGAGCAAAGAGGGGAGGGAGGACAGACACAGTGAAGTCAGAAAGTAAAGGCTGAAAGGGAAAACTGAACTCACTCAAACTGGAACACAAAGGAAATGATGACAAATAAGGAAATGAGGGGAAACTGAGAAAGCAGGATAATCCCAATTTATTACAACTTCCATTATTATTTCATTTAGTTACAGTAACTTTGTTCTCATGAACCATGTGCTGACATCTGGGAATACTTAACTACTTTGCCACACAGCAAAAACTTTATTTTACTTTTGCCACAATTTAAAAAAGTTTTTATTAGGGTGTAAAAT
>JAVQJZ010040699.1:0-20509 GCA_036025355.1 Leiopotherapon unicolor | reverse complement strand
TTGAAACCTCAATATTATATTTGTTTAATTTTAGATTTTTTTAAATGAATTATAATCTTGCATAATTTTTTCAGTTTCTACGTTTAAATAATTTATTTACAATATATAATTGGTTAATTCAGTTTATCATTTTCAACAGTCATCCACATACATTAGATTATTGCTTTCTGCAAACTCATGTTATTTATCACATTTCCAAACACCTTACTGAACTGATAAACGAACGGAAACGTCAACTTTACAACTAAAAATGTAAGAAATGTAAGTTTCACACACTGGTATGACGACTAAAGTGTCTCTGATTCCTCCTGCAGAGAAACTGAAGATCATTACACCTCTGAAGGACACAGAGGCCAAAGAAAGCCAAGAAATCGTCCTGAACTGCGAGGTGAACACAGAGGGAGCAAAGGCCAAATGGCTGAAGAACGAGGAGACGATATTCGAGAGCAGCAAGTACGTGATGGTCCAGAGAGACAACGTCTTCTCTCTGAGGATCAGAGATGCCCAGAAGGCTGACGAGGCCAACTACACCATCAACCTGACCAATCACAGAGGAGAGCAGGCCAAGAGCTCCTGCAACCTCACCGTCAAAGGTCAGTGATTCACACAGCAGGTTCAATAACAATGATATTAGTCTTACTTTGCTAAAAAGAGAAACAGGCCTCTATTAGAGACAGGATCAACAGGGACTGATGAATGCATGTTTGCCATATAAAACTACAGTTTGATGATGTTCAAACAGAAGTAAACAGGTTCTTGTTTCCTATCACTGACACTAGTTCAGAAAGGTTTAACAAATTACAGTTTTGTGTGATTAGTTAGAAAGTCTTGGGATGAATGTGTGTTTGTTTTACGTTGCTCAGAGGAGAGTCTGAGGATCGTCGTTCCTCTGGAGGACATCGACACTCAGGAGAAAAAGACTGTAAGCTTCTCCTGCAAGGTCAACAGGCCCAATGCCACTCTGAAGTGGATGAAGGGCGGTGAGGAGATTACCTTCAACAAACGCATCGTGTACAGAGTCGACAAAGACAAGCACACGCTGACCATCAAAGACTGCAATCTGTCCGACGAGGGCGAGTACACCGCCGTGGCCGGAGACAGCAAGTCCACTGCAGAGCTGATCATCAGCGAGGCGCCCACAGACTTCTCCATGCACCTCAAGGACCAGACCATCACTGAATTCGACGACGCAGAGTTCACCTGCAAGCTGACCAAAGAGAAAGCTGAAGCCAAGTGGTACAGAAACGGGCGTGAGATCAGAGAAGGGCCGAGGTACGTCACTCTCTCATTTAGAGGCAAAATGACTTCAGTTCTGTTGTTTCCTTGCAAATAACTTGCTTTTGTTTTTCCAGATACATATTTGAAAAGGATGGAAAAATGTGCACGTTGCGTATCAAAGAGTGCCGACCTGATGACGAGTGTGAATACGCCTGTGGTGTGGACGACAAGAGATCCCGAGCCAGGCTCTTTGTTGAAGGTGAGGTTCTTCACCGTTTTTCTGTAGAAACTAGAACCTGTTTTCTTCTTGCTCTGGATTATTTTTTTCATGAACCTCTTTCTGTCCGACAGAGACCCCTGTGGAGATCGTCAGACCACCACAGGACGTGTTCGAACCTCCAGGCTCAGACGTCGTGTTTGAGGTGGAGCTCAACAAAGACAGAGTGGAGGTCAAGTGGTTGAGGAACAACATGACTGTTGTCCAGGGAGACAAATACCAGATGATGAGCGAGGGTAAAATCCACAGACTGCAGGTCTGTGAGATCAGACCTCGAGATCAGGGAGAGTACAGAATCATCGTCAAGGACAAGGATGCTAAGGCCAAGCTGGAGCTGGCAGGTGAGAGTTTACAGAAGAGTCTCAACAAACAACTTCACTGTGATTCAGCCTCAGTTTTCCCCAGGTCTCACCTCAATAAGAGGCCGGCCTTCCTGTCGTCTGACACACAGAACCTGTCAGTAACTCTTGCAGGCTTAGTTCAGCCCAGAGCTGAGAAAGTGAAAACAGTGATTGAGACGATCTTCCCGACTGCTGCTGACCTTTAATGAGTGACCAGTCGAGCAGGTTGATATTTCCACTGTCATCATCTCTCTGACAGTATCTCTTCACTCCTCCTCTTCCTCCAGCTGTGCCTCAGATAAAGACCACAGACCAGACCTACGTCACAGATGCCAGGAAACCCATCATTATGGCTGTCCCCTACAGCGCCTACCCAAAGGCCACGGCTGATTGGCTGTATAACAACCTGAGTCTGCCCAAAGACAACATCCACACAGCCGCCGACCGCACAGAGTACCGGCTGAAGGACCCCATGAAGTCCGACGAGGGCCGCTACAAGGTCATCATCAAGAACAAACACGGAGAAGGAGAAGCCTTCATCAACCTGGAAGTCATTGGTGGGTTCAGAGAACATGTGGCTATAATAGTTGTATTATATTATATAATTGTTTTCATGAAGGCTTCACTGAATCTCAACATAGACAGACACCAAATCCAGGTTCCCTACTGAGTTTTCTAAAAAACTAAAGAACAGCCAACAAGAGCAGTGCCCATTTTCATTTTCCATAAAACTTGGGTGGATGTTACTTGAACGTGCTTGTATCGGCTCATGATTTCGCTTTAGATGTCCCTGGACCTGTGAAGAACCTGCAGGTGATCGACACTGCCGATGGCGAGGTAAGCCTGGCGTGGGAGGAGCCAGAAAGTGACGGTGGCAGCAAGGTCATCGGTTACGTGGTGGAGAGACGTGACGTGAAGCGTAAGACCTGGACGCTGGCCACTGACCACGCTGACAGTCCTGAGTACACAGTGACTGGCCTCCAGAAAGACTCCATGTACCTGTTCAGAGTCTGCGCCAGAAACCGAGTCGGCAGCGGACCCAACGTGGAGACCGACAAACCCGTGCAGGCCAAGAACAAGTTTGGTAAGAATCCATTTGAATTCATTGAGATTTCCCACAACACATAACTCTCAGTTTACAAAATGATCTTTTGTTTGTCTTGTTTTCAGATGTTCCTGATGCTCCTCTGAATGTGATTGTCGGAAACGTCACCAAGTTCGGCTGCACTGTCTCCTGGGAGCCTCCTGAGTCGGATGGAGGCTCTCCCATCACCTCCTACATCATCGAGCTGCGTGACCGGACATCGGTGAAGTGGTCTCCCGTTCAGGTGACCAAAGCTGACGAGCTCAGCGCCATCATTAACGATGTCATTGAGAACAAAGAGTACATCTTCAGAGTCAAAGCGGAGAACAAAGCCGGCGTCGGCAAACCCAGCGCTGCCTCACAGCCGGTCAAGATCATGGATCCCATCGGTAAGTGTGGCAGGATAAAGGATGTATGAGTTATATAAAACATAGTAAAACACAGAAAATATGTAATATCAGTATTTAAACTGACATAGATTTATAATACTGTGTGTTTTGTCTGTCCCGTGCAGAGCGTCCCAGTCCTCCCCTGAATCTGGTCTGGCAGGACCAGAACAAGACGTCGGTGCAGCTCACCTGGGAGACTCCTCTGAGGAACGGAGGCAGCATGATCACCGGATACATTATCGAGCGCTGCGAGGAGGGAACGGACAAGTGGCTCCGCTGTAACGCCCGCCTCTGCCCCGACCTCTTCTACAAGGTACATTCAGCAAATTATTTAAATCCTCACTTGGACTTCGAAGGTTCATTTCACAAAGCGTCAAATAAGTAATCAAAGCATGAAAGAAAGATGTGATGGCTGATGGGAGAGGTGGCAGAGTTTGTTGACATTGAGATTTGTTCATTTCATTTATAAAAGCATTGAGGTGGTTAAAAAAAAACATCTTATGTGAAGCAGCTGTAGGCACATTGCACAATAAAAGCCCCTCCTCAGTTTTTTCTCCTGCAGTCACTCTCAGTTTCATTTGCAAAAATGCACTCACTCTCTTTTTACTTATTTTAACATGATATTTTAACTGTTTATTTCAGGTTTCTGGACTAAAATATGGAAACAAGTACAACTACAGAGTGTTTGCTGAAAATGCTGCTGGCGTCTCCGACCCGTCAAACATCATCGGACCTCTGCTGGCTGATGACACACACGGTGAGACAGACAGCTTATCAATGGCTTTCTTGTTTTAGTTTTTATGTAGTAGTTATGTGAGGATTGTGTTAAACTAACACATGAGGTTTTTACCAAATAGCAAATGTTCAACTTCTAAAGAAAATTTTAATTATTACCATGTATTGTGTGGATTGTGTCCAAATGTAAGTTTTACATCTGTTTATTTCTAAAAAGAAGAAAAGCAAAAATTAACAAATTCATAGTAAAGGTCATAGAAATTTAGCTCTTTGGTGTAAGCTAAGTTAATGTTTTATTTCCCATCATATCTCTCTCCTGCCTCTCTAGTCGGCCCGACCTTTGACCTGAGTGCTTTCAAAGATGGTCTGGAGGTGATTGTCCCTCAGCCCCTCACCATCAGAGTCCCCATCACTGGATACCCGACCCCTGTTGCCAAGTGGACCTTCGGAGAGAAAGAGATGACCACTGCAGATGAACGCGTCACCATGACAACCAGGTCCACGTTCACAGAGCTGGTCGTCACGCCGAGCGTCCGCCCAGACAAAGGCATCTACACCCTGCAGCTGGAGAACGATGTCACGTCTGTGTCTGGAGAGATCGAAGTCAACGTTATTGGTATGCCAATATGAAAGATGATTTTCCAGTTCGTAACAGCTCTGAGGAGACTGCTGATCAAAAGCTGTTTGTAATAAGTGGCTCAAATCAGGGAAATGTAAATGTATTTTGTTAAGATTATCAGTGTAATTGTTCTTCTGTTTTTGCCCTCCAGCTGCACCCAGCGCTCCGAAGGACTTCAAGGTCCTGGAGGTGACCCGGCAGCATGTCCACCTGAGCTGGGAGGCTCCAGAGCACGATGGAGGAAGTCCTCTGACTGGCTACCAGGTGGAGAAACGGGACGTTTCCCGCAAGACCTGGGTTAAGGTACTTTTTAAGGCAGTTTCACTCCTCAGCATGCGCTCAACCAGCTGATCAGAAGGGTTCATGTTCTCCTGTACTCAGATTGTGTTCAGATTTATTGCTTCTGCAAGCGAGCAAACAGGGATATAAAAAATATGACTGTGAGAGGAATAAACTTGGGCTGCATGGATAGCAAGTTTGTTGTGACACTTACAAAGAAAGGCAAAGAAATGAAAGAAAGGTTTAGGATAAGAACATTACAATGCCTTGGCTTCCTGTATGAGGCCCGACTGTATTAAAAAAAAGAAATATTTTACTTTATCTCTCTGTTTGGTTTCTCAGGTTGCCACAAGCATCCAGGATCAGGAGTTCACAGTTACCGACGTGATTGAAGGGAAGGAGTATCTGTTCAGAGTCACCGCCTGCAACAAGTGTGGCCCAGGAGAGCCGGCGTACATTGACGAGCCTGTTAATGTCTCCTCTCCTGCCAGTGAGTCAGACCAGAGATCAAAATGTCTCAAATTAAACTTTAATCATTTCCAAAGACATTCTTCCTTATCCTAACAAACTTTCTAACTTTCTCTAATTTTGCTCCAGCTATCCCAGACCCTCCAGAGAACCTGAGGTGGAGAGACAAGTCTGCCAGTGGCATTTTCCTGACTTGGGAGCCACCAAAATACGACGGCGGCACCGGCATCCGAGGCTACAACGTAGACCGTTGCCAGAGAGGAACCGATAAGTGGGAGCCCTGCGGGGACCTGGTGCCTGAGCTGAAGTGCCAGGTGACCGGTCTGATCGAGGGCCAGTGGTACTCGTACAGAGTCAGAGCCCTGAACCGGCTTGGAGCCAGCCGGCCCTGCAAGGCCACTGATGAGATCCAAGCCGTGGATCCCAAAGGTATTATCCTCCAATTCATGCCGTTTGAATTTTTCATGTACAGAAGTTTTCATCATTTATAAACTCAAACCTAATCTGAAGGATGTTTTCTTTGTCAGAATATAACCCCACAGTGTTCACAGTTCATGTGCTGCGTCCAAGCACACAACTGAAACAAAATACTGAATTTTACACCAAAATTATTTGGACGTAAACCTGTGGATTACAGAAAATGGTGGACTAGAAAGTGTAATGTCTGATGAAACCTCCTGTTTATCATCCTTTAAACTGCAAACCTCTGATGAACGCCTCGTCTTCATTCTCACTGCAGAGCCGCCAGAGATCCAGCTGGACGCCAAACTCTTGGCTGGTCTGACCGCCAAGGCCGGCAGCAAGATCGAACTCCCCGCCGAGGTGACGGGTAAGCCGGAGCCCCGCGTGAAATGGACCAAGGCTGACTTGGTCCTCAAACCAGATGACAGAGTGTCCATCGACACCAAGCCGGGACACTCCACCGTCACTGTCGCCAAGACCAAGAGAGACGACAGCTCCACCTACATCATAGAGGCCACCAACAGCAGCGGCCGTGCTACCGCCACTGTTGATGTCAACATCCTGGGTAAGACCAAGTGTCGATGGAAAAAAGGAATGAAACATTTTCCTGATTTATATTGTTTGTAGTTGATGAGATTTCATGCATGCGTTCCTCACACAGATAAGCCCGGGCCACCAGCGGCCTTCGACATCTCCGAGATCACCAATGAGACCTGCTTCCTGGCCTGGAACCCCCCACGTGACGACGGCGGCTCCAGAGTCACCAATTACATCGTAGAGCGCCGTGCTGCAGACAGCGAGATCTGGCACCGGCTGTCCTCCACCATTAAGCAGACCACATACAAAGCTGTGGGACTCGTCAAGTTCAAGGAGTACATCTTCAGAGTGTTTGCTGAGAACCAGTTTGGTGTGGGTCCACCAGCTGAACACCCATCCATCATCGCCAGATATCCCTTCGGTAGGTCAACTGACCACAGGATGGGTGTCGCACTGGGTTGTACTCTTCACAGAAAAATGTGATGTTTTGGAAAAATATTGATTGATTGCTACCTGTCATGTCTTATGTTGGAAATATGAAGCTACCAGCAGCCAGCTAAGTTAGCTTAGCATCAGGATTGGAAGAAGCAGGAAACATCTATCATTGCTTTGAATGAATGTGGGATATTTCCTAAAATATCAAACCATGATTGTTCAGGTTCAGATTAGATCCTGTGTTGGTCGGACGTGGATCATCATCATCCCCTCTGTTCTGTCCTCAGACACTCCTGGAGCACCTTACAAACTGGAGCCTTCAGACATTGCCAAGGACTCGCTGACTCTTTCCTGGTATGAGCCCGATGAGGATGGAGGAAGCCCCATCACCGGATACTGGGTTGAAAGATATGAGCCTGATCACGACAAGTGGATCAGATGCAACAAGTTGCCCATCAAAGACACAAACTACAGGTGCGTTTAACTTCTCCACAGCCTTTAGTTCAGTTCAACATTTCGATGTGACTTTGAAGTGACCTTGATGTTTTTCTTTTGCAGAGTCAAAGGTCTTCCCACCAGGAAGAAGTACAAGTTCAGAGTGCTGGCTGAGAATCTGGCTGGAACTGGAAAACCCAGCAAAGAGACCGACCCGATCCTTGTCAAAGATCCTATCGGTACAAAGACATTTACTTACTAATTGTAGTTGTGTATAATACTCTTAAACACTCTAAGAGCACAGAATAACTACGGACTAACTCTTTCAGATCCTCCGTGGCCTCCTGGTAAACCCACTGTGAAGGACGTCGCTAAGACTTCCTGCTTCTTGATGTGGACCAAACCAGAGCATGACGGTGGAGCAAAGATCGATGGCTACGTCATTGAGATGCTGAAGAGCGGCACCATGGACTGGATCCGCGTTGCAGAAAATATCAGCATCCTGGAGCACTTCCTGAAGGGCCTGATGGAGAAGCAGGAGTACTCGTTCAGGGTGCGAGCCGTTAACGTGGCCGGAGAGAGCGAACCCAGCGAGCCCAGCGACCCAGTCCTCTGCAAAGAAAGACTCAGTAAGAAAAACAGACACGACGTATTAAACCACAATAACCACACCATGTGAAACTATGCATTTCAAATCTAAAAAACCTTTATAGACAGACTAAACCAGAACAGACGTCTCTGTAGAGCAGTCGTGTCAAACAAAACTGTAGAAGACTGGTACTGCTAATATGTCACACAACCGCGACTCAGGTATTAAACTTACACACTGAATAGCAGTAAATCCTGCAGAGCTGGCATGAAGAACTCTTTGTCTTTATTTTATCAGACCCTCCCTCGGCTCCTCGCTGGCTGGAGGTCGTCAGCATCTGCAGGAACAGCGCAGATTTGAAGTGGACGGCTCCTGAGCGTGACGGAGGCTCGCCCATCACCAACTACGTGGTGGAGAAGCGTGACGTCAGACGTAAAGGCTGGCAGGCCGTTGACACCACAGTAAAAGAGCTGAAGTACACAGTGAAGCCACTGAACGACGGATCGCTCTACGTGTTCAGAATCGCTGCTGAAAACGCTGTTGGAGTCGGACCCTTCTGTGAGCTGGAGGACTCTGTGCTCGCCAAAGACACGTTCAGTAAGTTTCAGTCACATATAGATTCATTATTTAGGTTAGACTCATTATTTGATATGGAAACGTGACGTTTGGTCTGTCAGTGAACAGTAATAAGATGTTTTTGTGTTACAGCTACTCCTGGGCCACCATACGCTCTCGCTGTCAATGGTGTGAGCAAAAGACACGTGGACCTGCAGTGGGAGGCACCTAAAAATGACGGTGGCAGACCCATCCTCAAGTACGTGTTTCCCCCTAAAATATTCATCTGCATGGGAGTTTCCTCATTATGTAAAATTCTTGATTTATTTCCCAAAATGAAGCAGGCTGGTTTAACACAGGAAAATAGATACAGTCTGATACTAAAAGAGGGGAGAACACAGACTAACTACACTAGAGAGGAAGGATAACGAGCGACAGTTTAAACTAATCTACTAATCTGGGTGGGACAGATAATCACATAAAGGCAGGAAGTGAGGCATCTGAAGTGAGAGGGCATGTGAGTAACACAAAGTAATAGGAAAAACACAAAAACACACATCACAGTGGCTTAATGTCCTCGTCTTTGTTGTAACACTTTACGTAAAATCTTTCATCCTGAGGCAGCAGGTTTGATTTCTACGTGGTGAAAGTCAGTGATGTTGCAGCATGAACGTGTTTTCCTCACGGTGACTCCGACCTCCAGGTATTCCATTGAGAAGAAGGAGAAGCTTGGCACTCGCTGGGTGAAATGTGGGAAGACTTCAGGTCCAGACTGTAAGTACAGAGTAACGGACGTCATTGAGGGAACAGAGGTTCAGTTCCAGGTCAGCGCCGAGAATGAGGCCGGCGTCGGTCACCCAAGTGAACCCACTGAGATCCTCACCATCGAAGATCCAACAGGTCAGTTTATAGATGAGTAATGTCTCTTTGAAAATCATTATAAAAGTGGAAAACTAAATGAATCTGTCCTGGTGCTTCTAGGTGTCCCATCACCACCCATTGAGCTGCATGTCACTGGAGCCAGCAGGGACTTCCTGTCCATTGCCTGGAAGCCCCCGCAGAGGGATGGTGGCTGCCCCATCTCCGGCTACCACATCGAGATGTGTGAGGCCGGTACTGAGAAGTGGATGAGGGTCAACTCTCGTCCTGTTAAGGAGCTGAAGTACCGTGTGGAGGAGGGCGTGGTCCCGGAGAAGGAGTACATCCTAAGAGTGAGGGCAATCAACGCTGTTGGAGTCAGCGAGCCCTCCGACATCTCCGAGAACGTCTTTGCCAAAGAATCTGACTGTGAGAACTTTATACTGGCTTTAATGCTGTTTTTAGGACGTCAGGTTTCCTGCGCAGGTCTGTGATTTAAAGGGTTTTTCCTCTTTATTTCTGTTTCCAGGTAACCCAACACTGGAGTTCCAGTCTCTGGACCTCGTTGTTGTGGAAACAGAAAAGCTGCACATCCCAGTTCCCTTCAAAGCTGTTCCCTCACCCAGAATCACGTGGCACAAAGACGGCAAAGAGCTGAAGGCTGACGAACGCCTCGGCTTCAGGTCAGTGCTACCTTTCATCTGTCCGGCTGTCTCAGTTATTCAACACATCCAACTGAACTGGCTCCGGAAATTCTTCTTCTGACACACTTAATGTAGAAAAAACACTTTAGTAAAGCAGAGATTGTTCATGTTGTGACCGGTGGAAAGGGCTGGGCCTCTCTGGAAACAGATCGTTTATGGTTTACTGTACATTGCTATAAAATAATGTTTTTATTAATAGTTTTTGTTGTTTGTGTCCAACAGGAAGGAGTACACTTCCTGTCACCTGGAGATTGACAGCAGCCTTCATGCTGATGCAGGACAGTACAAAGTGACTCTGGAGAATAAACTTGGAGCCGCCAGTGCCACAATCAACGTCAAAGTCATCGGTACTCAGTCACTAATGTCCTGTTCATACATGATATAGACAGTGACGTCCTGGACTCAGCAGTAGATAACTTTTACCGTGTTTGTAGGTCTTCCTGGTCCCTGTAAGGAAATCTTGGCCTCTGAGATCACAAAGAGCTCCTGTAAAGTGTCCTGGGATCCTCCAGATTATGACGGCGGCAGCCCGATTCTCCACTATGTCCTGCAGGTCTGAAATAGTTTTATTTTCTGACCGCCAGTAATGGTTTTAAACCTTTTCGGAGCCTGAAAGACAGTTAGACTGATGTTTTTTTTGTTTGTGTGTGCAGCGGCGTGAGGCCGGCAGGAGGACGTACGTCAACATGATGTCCGGAGAGAACAAGGTGAGCTGGACTGTCAAAGACCTCATCCCCAATGGAGAGTACTACTTCAGAGTCCAGGCCGTCAACAAGATCGGAGGAGGCGAGTTCATTGAGCTCCGCAACCCGGTCATTGCTGAGGACCAGAAACGTAAGGAGAAAATTCTTCTTTGACTTCCTGTGTGATAAATTGCATGGAAATGGAAACTGTATTATCTGACGTCATCATCGTCGGCAGTTGTTTGGCTGTAAAAACTTTCAAAATCAAACGTTTTCCTGAGTTGGATTTTTTAAGGTTATGAAGTTTCTGAATTACACACATTACCTTGTTTTGGAATGAAAATCGTGTTGCTAAATCATGATCTGAATCCTCTGATGAGTGAATGTTTGTTTTTTCATCTGTAAAACTCTGAAATCCGTCTCTGATCCAAAGATGCTCCTGACCCACCTGTGGACGTGGAAACCCACAACCCCACATCCAGCACTGTCACTCTGACCTGGAAGCCTCCCATGTACGACGGTGGCTCCAAGATCATGGGCTACATCCTGGAGAAGCAGCTGAAGGGTGAGGACAAGTGGGAGAGGTGCAACGACTTCCTGGTTCCCGTCCTGTCCTACACCGTCAGAGGGCTGACGGAGGGAAAGAGTTACACTTTCAGAGTGAAAGCAGAAAACGCTGCCGGGGTCAGCGAGCCCTCACGCAGCCCTCCTCATGTCAAGGCCTTAGACACCATCGGTAAGCATCACATCAGCTCCTCGAATCAGTTTTACAAACACATGCCAAAGAAATGTAATGTGTACTGATTACAGAACTCACTTCCCTCTTTTATAATAATGCAGTCATTTAAAAATGTTCATTTTGCTTCTGTTCTTTTTCAGATCCTCCAAAGGTTTTCCTGAGTGGCAGCTTGCAGTCTGGTCTCAGTGTGAAGCGAGGCTGTGAGATCTGCCTCGATGCCAACATTTCTGGAGCACCTTACCCTCAGATCACCTGGTACTGGAACAACCAGGTGATCCGACCTGAACCACTTCGTAAGAGACCTGAAAAACCCCTGAAGAAGAAGGTGGAGAAGAAGGAAGAGGAGAAGAAGGAAGAGGTGAAGAAAGAGGGAGAGGCCGAGAAGAAAGAGGGAGAGGTGAAGGAAGGAGAGGAGAAGAAGGAAGGAGAGGAGAAGAAGGAAGAGGAGGCAGCAGAGCCAGAGGTAGAGGAAACTGACTACCCGACGATAAATGAACGTCTGGCCATCGACAACAGACGCAGGGGTGTGTCCTCTGTCGTCATCAAGGACTCGGCCCGCGCCGACCATGGCGTCTACATGGTGAAGGTGGAGAATGACCACGGCATTGCTTCTGCAACCTGCGAGGTTAATGTGCTCGGTGAGTGTGATCCTCTGTTCTCCTTCGTTCTGCTCCATCTTCTCCTGTAATTCTTTGGTGTGATGAGGAATGAATAATACGTTTGTTGTCAGGTTAATATAGTGTATGTTTGCACATGTTTGTACTGATATACTGAAAAAGAGCTGCTGTAGTTTAATATATTTTATGGGTAAATACATGATCATTTGTGTGTCCACAGATACTCCTGGACCTCCAGTGAACTTCAGATTTGAGGAGGTGAGGAAGAACTCTGTGATTTGCAAGTGGGATCCTCCCCTGGATGATGGCGGCAGTGAGATCCTCAACTACACGCTGGAGAAGAAGGACAACTCAAAGCTGGAGATCGGCTGGAGCTGTGTGACCTCCACACTGAGAGGATGCCGCTACCTGGTGCCCAAACTCATTGAGAAGAAGGAGTACATCTTCAGGGTCACGGCAGAGAACAAGTTCGGTTCTGGTCCATACTGCGTCTCCAAACCTCTGATCGCCAAGAATCCCTTCGGTATGGAAGTGTTTACTATTGCTAAAGTCATTTTACTGTTTATCAATTATTTTTTACTTTAACACTGAACAAAAAGGGCCTCAGAGGCAACCCTGGTCACATCACATCTTGATACCCATGCTGTGTGTTTGTGTGTGCGTGTGTGTTACAAGCTAAACCAGTTTACATTCATTTGTGTTATTTTAATCTCAATGCAAACAAATCCTCATTACAGGGCAAAAACTAAAACATTTTTATTCCCCTTCATGTCTCTTTGTCTTCCTCAGAACTTCCTGAGGCTCCTGAAAAGCCACAGATTGATGACATTACAGCCCACAGCATGCTGGTCACCTGGAATGAGCCCAATGACAATGGCAGCCCCATCTTAGGATACTGGGTGGAGCGGCGTGAAATCAATAGCTCACACTGGACACGCGTGAACAGGTAAAGAACCAGCCGACAGACTATACACGACAAAAGTGGGTGTTGAAATGAAATACCAAAGCATAAAAAATCATTTTCTTTTTCCTTGTTCTTAATTTTTCTTTCTGCCCTGGTCTTCAGGAACATCGTCCCTGACACTGAGCTGAACGTTGAAGGTTTACTGGAGGGGCTTACTTACATCTTTAGGGTGGCGGCTGAAAACCAGGCCGGCCCCGGAAAGTTCAGCCCCCCATCCGAGCCTAAGACGGCCCAGGCACCAATCTGTACGTAAACTGCTCTACACCCTGTGTCGCTGATCACCATTTCCATATCTGTCAGAAAGAAGGACAGTAGTTGCCATCAGTAAATGTTCATCACAATCGGTCACCTCCGTGTTCAGTAATCAGACAGATGATTCACGTCCTTGGAAATGTAGTGTCAGAGGGAGTTGATGCTTGTAGGGCTGAAGTTCATATCATCATATATTTGTGACATTGCAGTGCCTCCTGGACCTCCAGTTGCCCGAGTGGTGGCGACCACTGACCACTCCATCGACGTCGAGTGGGATCCACCTGCTGACAATGGTGGAGGAGACATCCTTGGATACCATGTGGATAAGGTCAGTCCATCAAGCCACCTCTCACTCTTGTCGCTTTGCTCTTTCTCTTTCTCTTGCTGTAGTTGTATATTTGTTCCATCTTGATTTAAGTTCTTCTGTGATGTTCTTCAGGCTATGGCTGGTACCAAAGACTGGTCCAGATCTACAGAGCGCCCCTGGAAGACCCGGGCCTTCACCGTCTATGGAGTCCGTGAGGGAGCAAAGTACCTGGTCAGAGTCATTGCCTGCAATGCTGCTGGAGAGGGAACACCAGGATTCACAGAATCTGTGTTTGTCAGAAATCCTGCAGGTCAGCTGAAAACATGGAACGAAACGTTGTCAAATTAAGTGTTGATTGAAATGTCTTAGTGTTTTTTTTTCCTTTTTGTTGGTTTCTACAGAGATGCCTGTAATTGAGATGGACCTAGCAATCAAGAGTGGTGTGATCATTAGAGCCGGAGAGACACTCCGTGTACCTGCGACAGTCACAGGGAAACCCTACCCGTCCATCACCTGGACTAAGGATGATGGCAAGCCTGACAAAGACCGTGTGGAAATCCTCACTGAGGGCAACGACAGTGTTGTTTCAATCAAGAATGTCCAGAGGAAGGACTGTGGAAAATACCAGATCTCTGCTTGCAACCCCAGTGGCACCAAGTCTGCTTCGACCAGAGTGGAGGTCATGGGTGAGTGAGGGCAGGGCAAGACGTGTTTCTATAACTTGACAGTTAACTTTCTATGAAATAAGAATACGAATGAATGCTGACGGATGGTACTGTTTGACCTTCAGATGTCCCCGGACCTGTTACGGACCTAAAGCCTGTTGTCGTCACTCGCAAGATGATCTTCCTGAACTGGGACGACCCCGAGGATGACGGCGGCAGTGACTTGACGGGCTTTATTGTTGAGCGAAAAGATGCCAAAATGCACACATGGAGGCAGCCTGTTGAAACTGCCTCATCCAAGTGTGAGTGCGTAGGCATCATGGAGGGACAGGAGTACATGTTCCGTGTCATCGCCAAGAACAAGTATGGCATGGGCCCGCCGGTTGAACTTGGACCTATTAAGGCTGTAGATCCACAGGGTGAGCAAACATAAACTTCAGTGATAAGAAGGAGCACGATAAGTGTTTCTTTTACAATTGTGCTAATTATTGTTTTGGTGGGTGTGCAGGTCCTCCATCATACCCAGAGAAGTTCCACTACACAGAACGCACCAAGAACTCCATCACACTGGCCTGGAAGCCGCCTCGCAACGATGGTGGCAGCCCTGTCATTGGCTACTTTGTGGAGAAGAAGAGGCAGGACCAGCAGGCCTTTGAGCCCTGTAACACTGAGATCTGCCCCAACATGACCATGACCGTAGAGGGCCTTGAAGAGGCCTGGATGTACGAGTTCAGGATCAAGTGTGCCAATCTGATTGGAGAGAGTGAGCCATCCATCCCGTTAACTGTGGTCATCCAAGACGATGAAGGTAAGGTTCAATATTTGTAATGGTCTTAAAAGCCCTGGCCCTTGTTTTTAAAGGACCAAAAGAGATTTTCTTGAGAGAACTTTGTGAAAGAATCAATAGGATCAAAGAATTAGGCTGCTAATGGTGCACACTGGTGTTTTTCTTTGTGTATTGATTTGCTTCGTTCCCATCCTGTCCATCTCAGTGGCTCCTGAGGTCCACATGCTGAAGCACTTCAAGGGCGACTCAATTACTGTGAGGAAGGGGGAGCCTATTGAGATGCCTGCTGACGTCCTGGGGCTCCCCATCCCGAAGATCGAATGGTCCAAGGATGACGTTGTGATTGAGAAGCCCACAGAGACGCTGCTGATGGAGACAGAAGTGACTGGCAGGATGAACTGCAAGACCACGTTGTCCATTCCAGCAGCTAATAGGAGGGACCGTGGCAGCTACACTGTGTCTGCCTCGAACAACATGGGCTCTGCCAAACACACCATCTACGTCATGGTGCTGGGTGAGTTAAACGTGGCACTGACTCAGTCAGAGGCACAAACGACAAGAAATGGTTAATAGTTTGTAGAATATAGTATGAATATGCTAATCGTATTTTCTTCTCCTCTAAGACCGGCCACTTCCACCCAGGAACGTGACTGTGTCCAACATCAAGGCAGAGTCTTGCTACCTCCAGTGGGACGCACCGCTTGACAATGGTGGCAGCGAGTTAACAAACTACATCGTTGAGAAGAAGGAAGTGGTGACAGAGGAGCCAGAGTTGGAAGAGGGACAGGAAGCGCCACCTGAGCCGCAGTGGGAAGTGGTTACCAACAGCATTATTGAGAGGCGATACGGAGTATGTACTGATAATAGCAAAAATAACAATTACAACAAGGTTGTCATAATGATTTTAAGCCCTGTTTGACTCTAATGGAAACACCACCTCCTGTTCCCGCAGGTGTGGAACCTCGAAACAAACAAAAACTACCTCTTCAGGGTTAGAGCTGAGAATCGCTATGGAAAATCTGACCCCTGCACAACGGAGGAGGTCCAGATTGTGGATCCATTTGGACTTCCCGGCCCACCAGAGAAACCAACTATTGCAGAGTACTCAAAGACCTCCATGACGCTAACCTGGGAGCCTCCCAGAGACAACGGTGGCTCCATGATTATTGGCTACTGGCTGGAGAAGAGGGAGAAAGGCACTGCCTATTGGGCTAAAGTCAACAAGATGCCAGTCACCAAGAGGGGCATGAAAGGCTGGGAGTACCAGGTGAGCTGGCGGGGGCAACTTTAAATGTTTAAAAATGTCAGGCCACATGCTCCTGTGGCCACATGACTTTGTGATTGACTTCACCAAAGACGGTTCCATCATAGAGCATGAAAATGGTCTCTCACAAAATCTGTTACACCAGCTCTCCACGGGACATGAATCCACATCATTCTGTGTCTCTCAGGTGACTCGTCTGATTGAAGGAACAGAGTACGAGTTCAGGGTTGCTGCTTGCAATTCTGCAGGAACTGGACCGTTCAGCGGACCATCTGACTCTGCCTTTGCTGTTGATCCACTCAGTGAGTAACAACAGGGTTCAATTAATAATTACTATGTCCTACATATAAAAATAACTAAACTGAACTAAAAGTGCCATAATTAATTGAAGTCCATCTTTGACCTGACTGGTTCTTTCATGTTTTGATGATGATGATTTTTCCAACTGCATAATATTTTTCCAAACTGCTGCCCACCCTCTCCAGCTCCTCCAAGCATGCCCGCAGCCCCTGAGGTGGCTGACAAGACAAAACACAGTGTCACACTGTCCTGGAAGCCACCAGAGAGGGACGGAGGAAGCCCAATCAAGGGCTACATCATCCAGATCCAGGATGAGGGCACATCCGAGTGGGTCAGAGTGAATGACCCTGAAACTCTGCACCCCACCACTGAGTTCACTGTTCCCAGCCTCCGCGCCTTGAAGCGCTACCGCTTCAGGATCATTGCTGTCAACGACATCGGCGAGTCTGACCCCAGCCCCCGTACTAGCGAGGTTCTGGTTGAGGACATCCAGCGTATGTTTTACTTTAAAGTATCATGAACACGTGATAACTTTGATCATTGTTTGTCCCTCTGTCCCTTATTGAAGCTCCTACTAATGTTTGTTTCTTGACAGTTCCTCCTTCCATCAGCATTGATGTGATGGTTGATGATCTGCTGTGTATCCGTGCTGGAGATCCAATCAGGATTCCTGCTACCATCAAGGGCCGTCCTGTTCCCAAGGTGACCTGGGAATTTGATGGCAAAGCCAAGTCACACAAGAAGAACAAACTGCACACGCTGCCTGTGGACTCCGAGGTGAGACTCTACACAGCAAGAAACAATTCATTTTGAAACCAAATTTTATAATCCATTTAGATATTCTTATTAATTCAAAACCCTGAAAACAACCAATACAACAATGGAATTTCCAATTCTGTTTTTTTGTGTGCGTGTTCAGGTCGAGTCCACAGACAACACGTCCATTGTGACCGTCCCTGTGAGTCTGAGGAGCCACTCTGGACGTTACACCATCACAGCCAAGAACAAGTCCGGACAGAAGCACGTCAACGTCAGAGTCAATGTCCTTGGTATGTGTATGGTCTAAGATATTTTCATATAAACCTCCGCAGAGCATGCGCCCTGAACTGCTTTACCAGAAGCCTCAGACAATTTCCCTTTAACTGTTTTCTCCCGTGTGTTTCTTCAGTAGAAGTTTTGTGTTGCACCTCTGTTTTGTTGTTTTTGCATGTCTGACTGATTCTGATTTGTTCCTGGGTGCAGACGTCCCTGGACCTCCAAAGGAGCTGAGAGTTACTGATATCACCCGGTCGACCATGAGGCTGATCTGGAAACTTCCTGACAACGATGGAGGAGAAAGAATTAAGAGCTACTTTATCGAGAAGAAATGTATCACTGACAAGGCTTGGACAAAGGTAAACATTACTCATGACATTTACTCCAATACCAGATATTTCAAAGTCAGCATCACCGCAATTATGAGAAGAAGACCCTGGTTGAAAAATACTGGGTTTCTATTTAAATTTAACCTGGCCATTGAAGTTACTTACGTGAGGATCTGATATCAGGTGAATGCAGCCTGTGCCAGCCAGGCCTACGTGGTGCCCGGCCTGCTGGAAGGTCAGGACTA
This sequence comes from Leiopotherapon unicolor, assembly GCA_036025355.1. Classification (NCBI taxonomy): domain Eukaryota; kingdom Metazoa; phylum Chordata; class Actinopteri; order Centrarchiformes; family Terapontidae; genus Leiopotherapon; species Leiopotherapon unicolor. The sequence goes on along the minus strand of JAVQJZ010040699.1, from coordinate 2,337 downwards.
CCTGTTCAGGGTCAGAGCCGAGAACAGACTCGGATTCGGACCATTCACCATCACCACGGACCCCGTCCGGGCCAGAGACCCCATCTGTGAGGACAAACCCACTATTCTACTTACAAAAATACAGCACAAACTGCAAAACGTATTATTTTAATCTTTGTCTTCCTCTTCCTCTCAGACCCACCTGACCCCCCCACCAAGGTGAAGGTCAACCTGGTGACAAAGAACACTGTCACTCTGAGTTGGGAGCCTCCCAAGAACAATGGCGGCTCTCCGGTGAAGCATTACATCATTGAGCGTTTGAGCTGGGACACCAGCGGCAAGGAGAAGGAGACCTGGAAGCAGTGCAACAAGAGAGATGTGGAGGAGCTCACCTTCGTGGTGGAGGACCTGAAGGAGGTCAGTCTACTTTCTTTAAATCTGAATTTACTGCTGAGTGTGGAGACAGTAAAACTAAATCCTTTTTTTGATTTAGTAAATTTCATATACTGTGTAAGTATGCATGCTATGTCATTTACCCAGGCAATCAGTGTTTATTCTATTCACTATTAGAACAGCAGAAATTATTTTCCTTTTTATCAGAGAAAAGTAATTGAGTCCTTCAAATCCAGTCATTTACAAACAGATGTATCCCATCACGTACAAACTGCTGACTGTCCCTTCTGCTGATCTGCAGGGCGGCGAGTATGAATTCAGAGTAAAAGCTGTGAATGCTGCTGGACCGAGCCGACCCTCCACCACCGCTGGACCCCTGGTCATCAAGGATCAGACATGTGAGTGACAGGCACTTTAGCTCAGATTACTATTTGACCTTGTTCAAGACTGTACAAACACTGAGTTTTAAAGTTATATGTTGTTTTGTCACTGCAGATAGAACATTAAGAATTGACAGTTTCGACACAGTTGTAGCTCGTTAACATCTCTTAAAGCTGAAATGACAACTCTAAGATGAACAAAGAATTCAAAATATATTAACTGTAATAGTTTTCAACTTTCAGGATGTCTTATCTAACTCTCATCTGTGGGTTTGCTTTGTTTGCCGACTTTTTAAAGCACCTAATTTCATTCTGCAGGTGCCCCCACCATTGAGCTGCGTGAGGCCATGGAGGGCGAGGAGGGCTGCGACGTCAGCATCGTGGCAAAGGTGAGTGGCTGTCCGTTCCCCACGCTTACCTGGAAGAAAGCCAGCTTTGCCAAACCCGAGGAGAAGGCTGCCATCCAGTACGACCAGCACATGAACAAACTGGTGACCCAGGACAAGTGCACGCTGCTGGTCCAGCAGGCCAGCAGGCTCGACAGCGCCCTCTACAGCCTGACAGCCAGCAACAGTCTGGGCACCGTCACCAAGGACATCAAGCTCTCTGTGCTCGGTGAGAAACCACAAACCTCAACCTCGTGTTGGCACACGTTTCAGTGATGAACACAGAGCCTTAGTCAGCCTTAGAGAGATTAGAAAGTACTCAGAAACCATCACATAGTCTGTTATCTGCTTTGCAATCGTTACCATATCCAGTTCCTACAACTGAAGTGTCTCCTCTGAGGCCAACAGTGAGCTTGTCATTAGCTGGCTGCAGGATTTTCTGTGGTTACAGGTTTTCCAGTAATAAGACTACACATATAATTTAGATACCATTATCTTCCCATTTTCATGCTACGTGAACGTTTAGTATGAATGATGTGACTCACCTTTCCTCCCTCCCCCATGCAGGACCTCCCGGCCCACCTGTTGGACCACTCAAGTTCACTGAGGTGTTTGCAGAGAGGATCGGGCTGGCCTGGAGCCCCCCAACAGATGATGGTGGATCCAAGATCACTAACTACGTGGTTGAGAAGCGTGAGGACAACAGGAAGTCCTGGGTCCACGTCTCTAATGACCCCAAAGAGTGTGCGTACGTGGTGACCCGGCTGACGGAGAACCACGTCTACGAGTTCAGAGTCATGGCCCAGAACAAGTTTGGAGTTGGACCTGCTATAGTCAGTGAGCCGGAGAAGGCCAGAAACCTCTTCAGTAAGTTCAGATCTGTCTGCCTGTCCTGTCAAATCTATTTGGTTTCCTCATCCAGCATTAAAATGCTTCTTTTAGTCTTTTAGTCCATAATCCACTTTATCATATATATAATACGTCTTGCACTGATTAAACCTCCAAAAGTTTTGCAGTTATAAAACGTCTTTACCTCCAGACCCCTGACTGTTAACAGTATTTCACATAAATATCACGTGATGTTATAATAGAAAAAGAGATATGAACCATGAGAACCAAGAGAGTGAACCACACAGTTAACTGAACAGTAATACACTGGAAAAACCTCACACTGTATTTATTTTTTATAAATGCACAAC
>JAVQJZ010040633.1:0-14544 GCA_036025355.1 Leiopotherapon unicolor | reverse complement strand
ACAAAAATAGATATAAAATCTAATCAGTAAGGTAAAAATGTAAAGTTAAGTCCACTTTATACGTCCTCCTTATACAGATGAGTGTGTAGATAATATTGTTTTTCACAGTGTGACACGTTCGCTGTCCGTTTGCTGGTTGAACTCTGATGTCTTGGTGTTTGTAGAAGTTAATGTAAAATGGTGGTAAAATTGAACGGACTGTGGTGAGAGGTGATTTGAGGTGAGGCTGTGTGGCTGCAGGCTGGGAGGGTCCGGCCCCCCCGCGGGGCTGCGAGGTGTTCGTGGGGAAGATTCCCAGAGACATGTACGAGGACGAGCTGGTGCCGCTGTTCGAGAGAGCCGGACGCATCTACGAGTTCAGACTGATGATGGAGTTCAGCGGAGAGAACCGCGGCTACGCCTTCGTCATGTACACCAACAGGTGGGCGACAGGTTCAGATATGCAGCTGTAATCTTTAACACCGTCACCGTCATCAACACTTTATTATCTTTAAGATAACTTTTATCAACAGCTGATTTTGTTTCTCACTGGACAAATGTTCAGGCTAACTTTTATTTAGCTGCAGTAGTCAAAATGTAAATAAGAACAAACAGTGCAGACTGATGAAAATCTGTTTGAAATCATTTGCATTTCAGTTTACATAGATTATATCATTATTTTATTCTCTTTCTCTCTGAATATGTGGAGTATAATCTGCAGTCATTTATTAAATATTTTTCATCATTAGTCAGTCTAAATGTTGGTGATTATTCGTCCTGGTGAGTGCCTGATTTGTCTCCAGGGAGGCGGCTCAGAGAGCGATCCAGATGTTGGACAACTACGAGATCCGCCCGGGGAAGTTCATCGGCGTGTGCGTGAGTCTGGACAACTGCCGCCTCTTCATCGGCTCCATCCCCAAAGACAAGAGGAAGGACGAGATCATGGAGGAGATGATGAAGGTGGGTGAGCTGTGTGAAACTGTGCGAGTAAAGTGACTGAAACGACTGTCGTTCCTCATTTCAATCAGGACTTCAGTTGTGCAGATGTCGATGTTGTGATCATAAATGAAGGCTCGTCTGTGTCCCAGGTGACTGACGGCGTGGTGGATGTGATCGTGTATCCCAGCTCCACAGACAAGAGCAGAAATCGAGGGTTTGCCTTCGTCGAGTACAAATCCCACAAGGCGGCGGCGATGGCGAGGAGGAAGCTCATCCCTGGTACTCACTCTCTCGCTCCCTCTTTCTCACCTGATGTTTTCACGTTTGTGTCGCCTGGTACAAACGTCAGTTCCTGTCTCTGTCCAGCAGGGGGGGGTACAACACAGGAAACAGCAGAGATGACGTTTAAAGGGAGGAATGAAACTTCAGATACACTCAAGTGTCCAGTTCAAGATTAAACACACTTAAACAAAGCTTGTAAAAAATCAGTCATGATGTTTGACAGATGTGCAACTCTGTTATTATTTTGGAGGACAGAAGAATCAGTCAGCAACAGTCTTAATCTTTTATTTTTGTGATAATAAATCAATAATTTATACTCTTTGATCGACACAGTTAGACATCTGCTGACATCTTGTAAGTGCCTCTCACACAATTTACAGGCTGAGTGATTACTCGATTAATCAAACATGTAATGGGTAGATTAATTGATTTTAAATTTAAATTTGTTTAGTTGCAGCTCTTGACTACAAAATCAATGAGATGCAATTCACAAACTCTATCCTCACTAAAACATTCATGAAGGAGGGTTTGCTGCAGCAGTGTTTAGTTTGAGCTCAGCACACCTGATAAGCTGGACACTGAGTGTGTTTATGCAAGAGGAGACATTTATTTAAACGTTTCCAACATAAGGAACAAAGAGCTGTGAGACGAAAGAAACGTTAAGACTGCCGTTAAAATAGAAAATCAGCACAGGCTGAAGTAGAAGACAGGAAAGTGACCAACAGAAATGGACTTTCTTACAGTCGTTTCACCCTCGTGGCACGTTGACCTCTCCGTCAGCAGCTTCATTAACCGGGCTGTGCAGGATTATTTAATAAACCTCGGTGGCAGGACGAGGTGGCGACACACTCCTGCGGCCCGGTTAAAGAGCTTTTTAAAGTAAAACAGTGCAGTGTGAGCGCTGCTGCAGCGTTTCATGACAGGAAGATGAATCCTGAGAGGCCGTGGTGATTTATAAACCTCCACACGGCTGCGTCGACGTATCGGGGTCTGTGCTGAAAGTCCGCGAGCAGAACTGCTGAAAGGCGATATTGGAGCTGTGCATCCGTGTAATGTCGCTCATTGATTTGTCATGTGTTGGGTTCATTGGATTATTTGCTTATTTTATCTGTAAGCAGCAGGGCATTTCCCCGGAGGGTTACTGAGCTCCTTCTCTCTAATAATCAATTCAGACAGTGTGAAAACTAAACGGGTTCTTCTTCTGTGGTTCTAATTGGGTTTCTTTCAAAGCTTTTAATTGTAAAATTCTCTTTGTGTGTTTCCATGCTACAAAAAAAAAAGAATTTCCTGCTTTGAAGAATTTAGTTTAACAGCTGAATCTTCATATTAACTTTTCATGTTAACTTCAGATACTGTATTTTCTGGACTATAAAGCACAGTCCTTTAATTTTCTTAAGAATCAGTTAATATGACTTTGGTAAACTGCGAAGCTGCGCTGCTTGATGCTGTCAGGAGCCTCGCGGAGTGATACGAACTGTGTAGTTTTGTTTAATGCGCCTTAATAATAATTTCTCTTTTTAAACAGAAAAGAAATGAAAGGCGTGAGGAAAGGTGACGAGCAGGAATAGTTGAAGCCTGTTTGAGGGATCAGACGAGCTCCTGATGGATGTTTTTAGACAGGTTTGATGTTTTTCAGCAGTTCAGACCAGACATCTGGAAGAGAAATTGATGAAGAGGTTAGATGTGTCGAGACTGATCGATCACGTCACGTCCAGAGCTGCACGTCAAAGGAAATAAACCCGAGCTGTTGGACAGGAGAAGTGGAGGCAGAGTTAAACAAAATCAACCAGAGGATTTATTTCAGTCGGGTTATTCGTTCTTTCTGTTTCCATCGAGGTGTCCTGCAGTTTTTATCTCTGTGAATGTAAACAGACTCAAATATGTAAACGGGAGTAAAAAAAACAGATAACTGCAGCTTGTAAACGTCTCACTTCTGTCGAGATAAAGAAAGTTTAGTTAATGAAAAGATTCAGGTAGTTTGGGTGGAAAAAGCATCAAAATGCCGACATGTTGTGGTCACTGATGACATTCTTCACTTCACTTCTCCACTTTTTGTGGCGGCTGTCATGATATAAACACGTTTGTCTCCGTCTCCATCGTCAGTGTGATCGTTGTGGTTTCCCTTCGTCCAACAGGGACCTTCCAGCTGTGGGGTCACTCCATCCAGGTGGACTGGGCCGAGCCCGAGAAGGACGTGGACGAGGAGGTGATGCAGAGAGTCCGAGTCCTTTACGTAAGTGCACCTTTGTGTTCCCGACACGAAGGAGGTGAAGTTAAAGATTTCTCCTCTCAGATCAGAGTGAACGCAAACCTGCGGTCTCGGTGTCGAGGTCATCTCTCTTCTGTCCGTAAAAACTCTTCAGCCTGAGAGACTTTAATTCAGCATCTCTACAAATAAAGAGGTCAGCGTCTGAAATATTCAGCACGATCAGATCAAAGAGCCGCACTCCTCCGGGGAATCACTTACTGAGGAGGCTTTTACTCTGAAAGGGCGAGATCCATCAGCACCGTGCGGCGTGTCTTTAGTGAGGGAAGCCCAGCGGTAAATAAAGCCTCCGAGGTGTGAGATCGACAGAAAAAACTTTCTCCGATCTGAAGTTTTTATCTGAAATACTGAAATCCTCCTGTAAGTTTTACTTTCAATCGAATTTTCAGTTTTAATCGAATACAGATTAAATATCACACAGACAGAAACAGAAGTAGAAATATAATACAAACATTACTGCCAAGTTATATAAGATTCTCCAATAAAAGGATTTGTTTATTTCCTCCAGTCTGAACTTTTCCTTTATAAAAACTGTGAACTTTTCAGGACTTTAAAACCATCAAACATCTGTTGAATTGGTCACTCAATGTCTTATTTTAGAAAAATAAGAGTCTAAAGCAACTTGGAGGTGAAACTTCAGGTGACACAGTTCATTTTTTCCTCTTTTGAAAGATTTAAACCAACATGGGGGTTTATTGTTCAACAAAACAGAACATATGACCAAATTAAATACACCCATTTCTTTTTCTTTTTCTTTTTCTGAGACCCCTGAGCGTCAGAAATTGGATATTTATTGAATATTTATAATCCCAAACTGATGAGACAAGCATGCAGGATTGAAAGCTGAGCAGCAACAACACAACACAGCTGTAATATCCCTTTTATATTATCATAACTTTACTTTTACAGATGGAAATGTCGCTTTAAATGTCGTTTAAAATCCAGAAAATACTACAGAGCAATGATGGTACCCAGATTTTTATACTTAATAATTAAAGCTGAGTGTTTGACTGAAGAGAAAGAGAAGTAGTAAAACTGTGCTGTGATCCGTAAAGATGCAGTGAAGCAGGTTGTTGAACGTCCTGAGTGTCGGCTTAGTTTGAGAGAAATCAGAGTGAAACTGAAGGAGGAGAAGTCAGGAAATGCCGTCAATTCTCAGAGCACGTCAGAATTAACGCAGCAGATGTTATTTTACTCTTTGTTCATCATTTTCTCCCCAACTGTAATCTGGAATCTGTCTTTGATAATCTCCTTCTCTCAATAAACGTCAGCTCTGTTAAACAAAGAAGAAGAGAAAGTCTGGTATCTGTCCTGAATAAACAGAGATTAAAAGACCGTTTGAAAGTTTCACTCCTGAAAATAATCTGAAAATTCTTCTTCTTCTTCTGTGGATAATTCAGATTAACGTTGTTAAGTTTCCTCAGAAGTTACAGATTAAAAATGCTCCTTTTATTTTAAAACTGCAGTCTCATCGTGTCCTTTTCATTTCTCTGTGTTCATTCATTGCTGAACTAATATTTAAAGATGTTTGCTGGAGATGTTGTTTGTGATTATCGATGATCCTGATTGGTTAATCGTCTGTGGTTCAGGTGCGAAACCTGATGTTGGGCACCACCGAGGAAACTCTGCGTCAGGAGTTCTCGCGCTTCAAGCCGGGCGCCGTGGAGCGAGTGAAGAAGCTCACCGACTACGCCTTCGTTCACTACCGCTGCCGCGACGACGCCGTCACCGCGCTCAGCCTCATGAACGGCGCCCTGATCGACGGCGCCGCCGTGGAGGTGACGCTGGCCAAGCCGGCCACGGTGAAAGACGGCAGCGTCGCCGGGAGGAGGTACAACAGCAGAGGCTACCTGGGAAACAACGCGGGGGGGGGCGGCGGCACGTTTTACCTGCACAGGAGCGACGGCGGGATGATGGGAGGAGCCGGAGACGGATGCTCGCCGCTGAGAGCGATGTCGCTGCCGCCACGCCTGGGAAGCCCCTTCTACACCGGAGCCGGAGGTGAGGGGGGGGGGCACTAAAACATTTATCAGCTGAAACACAAAGATCAGAGGAAACACGAGGGCGAAGTGTGTGATCATCACGTTACAGATAAACTACCCGAAGTACAGCGATCAATAATCTGATCGATGCTTTAATCATCTCAGCAGATCCACAAAGAAAACCTTCAATCAGCTCCATTATCATGGCAAACAGGAGGATGAGGGCATGTTTTTAATGAGTCGATGTCCCTGCTTCTGCTTGAATTATGATTTATTTTTAATATTGTATGAATTTAATATTGCTTTGGGACACTGTTGGTGTCCAGACGTTAATATTTGATGTCCTTCATGAAGGTGTTTTAATGAAAAGTGGAGTCTAAACACTGTAGAGCGATCAGAGCTGCTGTGTTAATTATTTAGCTCAACAACAATCAATACATGACTGAACACGGAAGAACACAATAAATCAATCACAGCAGCTCCAGTTCATTTCTTTAAAGGCCACAAAGGAAGACCTGCAGCATCTTTACATTCTTAAATTAATTTGAGGTCGAGTTGATGTGACGTTAATTGATGAAGATGATTTTAAATGTTTGCTGAATGCTTCTCATGAAGGATCATCTCCACGTGGAGGGTTTGATCATTGAAACTCTTCATGATTTTACTTTTTATATCATGAAATCTCTTTTTTTGCTCCGTTAAATCGTTATGAACGCACACAGATGGAGGTTCAGAACATTATTAATGTTATTTAACAAATACTTTCAGTCACAAATGTCGGTTTTTATTTCGTCTGCTGCTGCTCAAAAGTCTTAAAACTGACAAAACCTTTTTTATTTTTATAATAATGTTCCTAACTGCGTCCTCTGGAGGATGAAGGATGTTTCTGATTGAGCATAAATGTCTTTTTTGTGTCATATTTCAGTCTCTCCGGCTGTCACATCCCTCCGCTCGGTGCGATTTCTCACTGTTGATCTTTGTCTCTTTATTTCGACGATAATAATCCGGAGACGAAGCAGAGGCCCGTTTTTTTCTGACGCCTGCAGACATTTTCTGTAAATGAGAAAAGTTTCAGACTAAGTCTCCCACAAATGGACTGTGAAATATTTATGAGAGGAAGTAAGCCGCCACTACGAGAGGGGGCGTGGGATGGTAGATTTGGGGAGAGATAGATGAGAGAGGGAGCAGAGACTCCTGGGAAAGAGGAATTAAAGATTAACTTTGGGAGTTAGATGCCGAGCAGAGGGAGGAAGAGCTGGACGGAGATGAGGAGGAAGGAGGATGAAGAGGAGGAGACTTAGAGGGGAGAGATTTAACGAGAGAAGCTGAAATTTAAAGCCGAGCCACAATAACGGCTGTAATTAACGGGGAGGAAAAACAACGACGTCTCCTTCAGCCTCTCGACACTCATCTGGAGCTGTAGAGCTGCGATTGATATTTATTTTTATGATTGATTGATATCATTGATCAGAAATAAACATACATTACAGATTAATTAGTTCAGCTTTACTTCAGACTTACCTCCAAACCTCCAAAATATAAAGTTGCTGTCATGGAAAACCAACAAATATGAACATCTGAGAAGCAGAAAGAAGTGTGTTTGTCTTTCTTTTTTTCTAAAACATGAGTTTTTACCCACGTTTACATCGTAGCATCATATCGAAGTGGTTTATTTTTCCAATAATCGATGAGTTTGACTGAAAGGAGGAAAATTAGATTAAAAAGTTTTGCCATGTTGGTGTTGATTTTTCTTTTCTAAGAACAAAAAAATATATTTAAACATGTTTAACTTTTTTCCAGATGGCAGGACGTTTTGAGTAAAATGATCATTTAATGATAAATTGATGGTAAAAGCATCAAATGTGAGCCAGGCAAATGAAAAAGACTTTTCCATCAGTGAAACCAAAGCAAACGAGTGCATTTACATTTGATCGTGTAAGTTTCTGAGCGCCTTCGACGTCAGATAAAGTTCAGATTACATGTCAAACACCTCACAGGAGAAAATGCAAATGAATCGGTCCTCGGCTTAATTAACGGCATCATTAGCACGGCGGGATGATGCAGGCTCGAGTGTTTGTTTACTGACAGCTAATGTTGCTTCACGTCTGAAGGACGCAGCAGATTAGTTTGTTTCTCACAACATCTGTGAATTTAACCAGGATTTATTTCTCGCCGTGTTCATCTCGCTGGAGCTGATGGACTCACAGCATCATAAAAGAAACGTTAAAAAGCCATGAAGCATTTTTCTGGACGTAAAGTTTGACAGTCGCTGTAAATAATCGGATAACTGGTGATCGTTTAAATCTGATAACAGTGTTTTTATGAACAGTTTAGTTTATTAGACTCATTAAATGTCGTTTGCTGAGTTTTCGTTTGTGGCTGATGTTTGTTTTTATGTCTGCAGCTGTTTTATTCACGTCTGTCTTAAAGGTTTCATTTTAAAATCGGATACAGATTCAGGTGCATGAAGGGAAATAAAAAAATGTCTTTTTAAAACATTGTAAGGTAAAAACTAAAGTAAAACACAAAATATTTTACATTTATTTGCCAAAAAATGAGTCGCAGCTTTGCTTTAAGTGTGACTTCAGTGTGACATATTTGAGTTTTGATGGATTTATTCTTGTTTTTTCATCCTGTGTGTTGTTGTGTTTGTTTGAGCAGACGAGGCGGACAGGTGTGTGTTTCCTCTGTTTCCCGGCACGCCGCTCTCGCCCACCAGCCTGCTGGCGCTGAAACAAGGTCAGATCTGCTCGGCCGTCAGTCTGCTCGACTTCTACTGCCGCAAGAACTACTGGTCGCAGCCCGAGTACCACCTGTACTCCACACCGGGGCAGGACGGGAAGCTGCTGCTGCTCTACAAGGTCTGCGTTTCCTTTCTGCTCACGTACAACAAAGTGAGTGTGTTTGTGTGTGTTTATGTTTGTGTGTGTGTGTGTTTGCAGGTGGTGATCCCGTCAACACGAAGCACCTACATCCCAGACAAACTGTGTGTGCTGCTGGACGACGCCAAAGAGCTCGCTGCTCAGACCACCCTGTGGAACCTGGGTACGCACACACACGCACACACACACACACACACACACACACACATAAACACACGTAAATCCCAGCTTAACCTTTCATAAGCGTCCAGATGCTGACATGTCGTGTGTATTAACTTCTATGATCCGTTGCAGCTGTTTGTTTGTTTACGTGTAAACGCTGTTTGCACACAAACAAACAGTGAACGAGCTCGTCTGTGCTGCTTCACGAGTTTAAAGCTCAGAAACTTCACCTAATTCAGCACCTAAAATCAAACTAACAGATGGGAAACTTCATTTAGCTTCACAGTGAAATTTGAAAGTTGTAAACTTCACATTTAAAAAAGAAGTTTTCTTTAAAAACTCCTAAAAAGTGGAAGTGAAGCAAAAAAAATGAGTCGGTCCACCTGCGCGTGTTGGCAGGAAAACACAAGTCTGTCTTCTGGAGACGTTTTGGTGAAAATAAACAGCTTTGAACATGAAAATGTAAATAAATGTGGCACCTGTATGACTCTGTAGAGCTGAAGAGTTTACGTCCGTCTGCTCCATCTGGGAAACGTCTTTTGTTTTCAGCGTTTTTTTAAACCGAGCTACAGTAACGTCACGTCGACCCACCAGGGACATTAATGTGAAAGTATTTAAAAAATATCTTCACTGTGATTATACTGAACAATAAACAGAATATTTGGGATTATGACTCTGTTTTAACACTTTCAGGAGTTAAAACGTCTTGCTGAAACGAGCTGTCTCATCTTTGATTATCAGGTGGAAAAATATCGACTTTTATTCTGAACTTTTCTGAAAAACCTTCAGCTTCAGAGGTTTTGTGATTAGTTTTCTCTGAGATACGAGCGCCTGTTTAATGATGCATGTGAATAATCCCAAACCCCACAAGCGTCTGCAGGAAAGCTGAACTTTTATTGCGTTTTCTCCCCTCTGCACCTCGACTACTAACGCCAAAGGATGGAGGAGTTTTAAAGTGCAGCAGTGAGGAGGAGGAAATCAGGAAAACACTTACAATCCTGCTCAGAAAGCAGAAGAAGTGATGCTGTTTAGTATTTATACACATTTTTCTTTTCTTCCTTTTTTTACAGGCCTTTGTGTAACTAACAGCTTTGATTTCTTTAAATGTTGTTTGCAGTGAGCAGAGTGAAGCTGTCAGTGGTGTTACGGCTCCTCTGACAACGAGCCCTCATGTTTTATGGGATGTAAATAACGGCGTGTCCGTGGAAACGAGCAGCAGATCGTACAGTCGTTTTAAAACACTTCATCTGTTTCCCCTCTGCAGCCTGCAGCTGAAGCGGAGCAATAATCTTTATTAGCATTATCGCATTTTTACAGTCTGACCATCATCTTTTATTCACATCCACATTATTCATGTTAGCAGATAAAGGAAATTAAAGCCGGCAGAAGTTTTTTAGTTTTTAGTTTGTGCTCAGTTTTTTTTCTGCACGTAAACGTCATTTACAGTCGGAGCGTCTGATGCCGAGTGTGATCTGAACTGTAAAAACACCCCCTGGATTCAGATGTTCACTCTGGATTTATGTCTTTAAGGGAGGAGAGGTGATTTGATCTCCTGTTTGAATCCACTTTAGAGCGACGTCAGAGTTTTTCTGTGCAGGGACGCTCGTCCTTCTGCTTTTTTCTTTTTGTCGGCTCAGAGTGAAATTGGATCTTTTTGTGAAACGTGAACAAAGAAGAAATGCTGAAAAATAGTCCTGCAGGAAAGATTTTCAACTTATCGTGGGTTTGTTTAGATTTTAACACCATTTAAAGCTGTTTCATGAATATCTGATACTGAAGGAAACATGAAGATTCACAGGCGTCTTTTCTCTCCTCTGATTCAGATTTATTGTTTGTTCTGAGATAATGAAATCTCCTGGAAGTGTTAGTCTAAAAATATGCTGTTTGCAGGGTTAAATCAGCGTTTTTGCCTCCTGCCGACTTCAGAGCACCTCTGATCATTCAGGTTAAACACGACTGTGACGATCTTTGGTCAAAACTGGAAGAAGACATTTTGTTTTGATGTTAATTTTGACAAGAAAAGACTGAATCAGACTCCCCCTGCTTCACTTTGTCTTTACATTCCCACCCAGAGTTGTGCTGCTTTATCTTATCCTGTCTTTAAACATCTCCATGCTGTCTAATCCTGGATGTTTTACTGCACCGCACAGCTTCGGAGCAACAGATCAGGGTCGCTGACTCTTTACTGGAAATAGAGACATCTGAAAAATCCCATCATGCCTTTCCCTCGGCCGCTCTGTCCTCCAGCTTTTTAGAGCAGAACGGGACTTTTTACTTGACGCGTCTCTCGAGGTTGAAGCTTAAGTGCAGCATCGGTTCACCCGTCCGTGAAAAAAAAGAGTCACGAGCAGCAGGATGAACAGAAATGTGATTCACAGTTTAAAAGGTTTTCTTAATTGACTTTTCAGGAAGCAGGTTTGTGCAGCTCTCGAAAAGACACAAGGCGACTGGATGTGAATCATTTCCAGCCGATCAGATCAGGAAACTGTTCATACGTTCATTCAGGAGCAAAAGTCGGCCGTCCAGAACAACAAACTTATTCTAACAGAGCAGAAAGAAGTGAGATAAATATCGTATTCAAAGCGCAGGTGAAACTAAAGGCCTGACAAATCGTGTCTGATCCTCTTCATCCTGGTTTTTTAAGATTTCATGAAGCCTGCAGAGACGAAACCAGGAACATTCGCAGAAACTCTTTTCTCTGAACGCTTGTGATGTTTATTTTATGTGTTATATTTACTCTGATGTGAAGCCGAACACAGATTTACGTGTGATTCAGGGAAATGTTTAAACTGTTTCTAGAGTTCAAGTCGCCTGAATATTAAACATTTAAAAGGTTTAAACGTAGTATGATTGATGTCCTGTCCTCACTGTTGTAGCTTCACGTTGAACCGATGATTATTTTCATTATCAGTTTGTTTTCTGATCATTTTCTCGATAAATCAGTCACTGACGTCCTCAAATTTCTTGTTATTCAGTTTATTGTTTCCCTTTGTTGGCGTCACGTCGGGGAAAACTTGATTTATATTCTCTAAAACAGAGACGAGAGTAAAAATCTGTTTGTGTTTGAGATGAATCTCGTTATCAGCCAGCCAGGAAGCTTTTTTATCTCTTAATCGAGTCTTTAAGTTTCGTGTTTACAAGCTCCGTAAATCAAATATCTGTTAGATTTTCCTTCAGAAATGGTTCAGTTTTGTAAATTTGAACAGTCGGGGGGAAACTGAAGCTGAATCTGTGACTCTTTTTCTTGCTGTTGATGTTTCTCTCCTCTCGTGCTTCCTTCAGACTCGTCCTTCCTCAGCGCAGCGTCGGCCGACTCTCCCAGCAGCCCGTCGCCTCCGCTGTCCTTCCCCCCCGCCGCCACCAGCCCCGGCCTGCTGACCTGCAGCGGCCGAGCCTTCGCCTCCTGCCTGCCTCCTCCTCCTCCCCCCCAGCCCTCACCCTTCACCCTGTCCCCGCTCTCCCCCCTCTCCACGCCCGCCTCCCCCGCCTCCCAAACGCAGAGGCCGTACATCAGCTCCCAGTCGCCTTTCTACTGACGGTGAGTCCGTCCACTTTATCAGAAAGACTGAAGGCTTCGGCCTCTTGTAGGAAGAGAAAACAGCTTGTAAAGAGACGTTTGTGCCTCTTTCAGCTCAGTTTCCGGTCTCCTCCACCTCGTGAGGAAAATATCTCTTTATCGATGAGCTGAAACTCCCGATAAAACAGTAAAGTGTCTTTTCACAGTATTATTTAATATATACACAAAAATATTCATCACTTTAAATACTGTGTACATGTAGGACTTAATAATTTCATTTGGTTTTAGCACAAATGTAAACCTGTTCTCAAAAACTACACATGCTTTTGTAAATGTTGTAAACATTGACACTAAGCTAGTTGTTTTTAAAAGCTTTTATTCTGAAAAACGATGATTCGAGAGTGAAGCAGCAGGTTCATCTCTAAAAACAACCTTAAAACATCTGATATGATTAAAACATTTGTCTTTTCAGACCTGATTGTCACAGTTTGACGTGTTTGTTCTGAAGAAGTTTAGGTTTTAGTAATTCATCGCTAAAATCAGCTTCCTACGTTACCGTGGTTACGCAGCATCCTGAACGTCAAATATCTGCAGAAATCAAATAAAACCTGAAGCTGCAGAGTTGATCCGTGAGAGCAGCTCCTCTTCTCTCCTCTGATGAGTTTTAGCTGATCTCCGTTGGTGTTTTTAATATTTTACCGTCACCTGTTGTTGTCTTCACGTTTCCTGCAGCGAAGTAAAGATGCGACGTGTTGTTGCAGGAGGCCTTTTTCTTCTTGAGACTCAGCGGAGGGACGAAGGGAGGACGAGAAGCCGGAGGAAAGGCAGGACTGAGTTTACTCTGATTACACTTCCACGTATTTAGCGGCGTTGTGCTGATGGTCTGTTTGTTCGTTCCTCCCTCTGTTTTAAACGTTATCTCGGTGTTCAGCTTCGTCTCTGATGTAGAAAAACTAAACTGAAGATAGACACAGTTTAGACTTTAAGAAAAACACAAATCCAGCTGATAAAACAAAAAGTCTTTTCTCGACCTCTGCTGAATATCAGCGTTTTTCTCCTCCTCTTCCTCCTCTTTGGTTGCTTTTTCTTACAGTTTGCCAGATAAATATGTGAACATAATTTAATTTCTTTCCATTCGGTTTCAGTTTTCAGATGAAATTAATTTATTCTCACAAAAGAACAAAGTCCAAACTTGAGCGTTTTCAGGATAAAATGTTTGTTTGGCTGCAGATTTCAGCGACAGCTCTGTTAGAGAGAAACTCTCGAGCGTGTTAGAGGATCGAGGGAGGTAAAAGCAGGAAGACGAAGGCTGATTTATCTCTTCTTCTTCTTCTTCTGAGGAATGTTTGCGTCTCTTTCATGTTTTTGAGTTATCGGAGAGGAGGGAGAAAGACTTTTTGTTTTAAAGGTGCGTTTATTTTCCGTCTCAGGAGGAGGACGAGAGCGGCGCCGTCGTGTTTGATGTTGGATAATTGGCTGAAAAAGAGTCGACGTCACCAGAAAACACGAGAAGTTTCAAACCTCCGGTCGTCGGAGATAAATCTGTTAAAAAAAAAAAAAAGTTTTCCCACATTTCCCAATTTGTCTGACCCACTTCACAAGTGTGTTTTTGTAGATTTGTAAGACTCATCTGAGGGAGGAAGAATATGATGTTTTTCCTTCAGACTAAACTTACAAACCTCTTTCTTTCTTTTTTTAATTTCACCGTAAAACAAAAGAAATGAATGAGATTTGTAAGAAAATATTAAAGAGAATTTAGTCATTTTAGACTTTTAAAGAGTAAAAAGAAAAGTATTCGTCATTTCCCATCAAGCGTAAAACAGATAAAATGTGAAGGATTCAAGTAAATAATCAGATTTTCACTCGGTGTCTGAGAGGAGGACGAAAGCAGGAGGTGTGTTTTTATTTGATTTCTTCATCAGAGAAGCAGAAGTGGATTCGCTGTATAAAGTTATTTCAAACATTTGATGGCGTTTTAATGAACCGGCAGGCACAAAGAGACGAGAGCCTGAAGCTCAAGTAGTTTTATTGATCCGTTAACTCAAAAAAACAGGTCTTTATGTTCTGTGTTGTTCGTGTTCAGGTTATTCGGCTCTTTGAAGCTTTGAATGAGGCGTTTTTCTTTTTATGTTTGCACAGTTTCACCTCACGTTTGCAGTCAGAAAGTTTTGTGACCTGCTGATTTAAGATCTGATGTCGTCGATATCTGAGGAGCTGAGGTGTCATTTTGAAATCGTTTTACTTTAAAAGCCAGAGAGAGAATTAGATTACAGGTTGTATTCATCCCTGTTTTTTTATTATTTTTTATTTGTTTCCATTATTCAGTGAACCAACTCGAATCCAAATTACATCGCATTGTGATTTTCTTTTAATCTGTTTTTAAGTTTTAATTGTAATCTGTTCACAGCTGCAAAATTAATCTGAAAAGTTATTAAAAAGACATATTTATTTAACAAACCTGAGAACTAAATCCAATCAAAGCCAATAATCAGGAAAGCAGAACTAAAAGGAAGAAAATGTGTAAAATAATAATAA
>JAVQJZ010040601.1:0-10696 GCA_036025355.1 Leiopotherapon unicolor | reverse complement strand
AATGATATCTACACCATGCTGTTATTAATAAGACCTCTGCTGGTTTATATCTAGTGTTCAGGAACATGTGGATGGCAGTATGAAGGCTGGATTCCTCTTCTCAGACTTAATTTTAAATGTAGATTACGTCCCTAGCGCGGAACAAGCTATGTGTATTTTTTCAACAATAACAAGTTATTGAATGATTTATGAAATGCTGATGACAGGATCGCCTCATGGAGCTGAGATGTAAGAAAAATGATATGAAAATTGCAGCACAGCGAGCGGTGAAGTCTTAAATCTCCCTGCCCGGCATTACGTTGCTCAAAGCCACGTTTGTAAGCTTATAGCTAAGATTTCATCGACCTTGGAGAAGAAAAGAGTGGCCGCGTGCACATTTTCTAAGCCATTAAAAGGTGTTTTTCACAGCATTTACTTGAACCTTTCTGTATTTCATGAATCACTTTTGTCTGGGACTCTATTATAAATCAAACAAAAAGCCAAGTTGAAGAGACAATTTTCCAACTATGCTACCAGAGCCCTTAAACGAGAAGGAGCTTGTAAAGCTTTTTCATCACCCTGTCTCAATAAATCTCTATTTCAGAAGAAAGACTCCTGTGTACTGTAAGATCTGTTGTTCTGGAAACACACACGGCTCCAGTGTATCAACTGAGAAAACACACACTACTTCTAAATAGTGCGGCACCACTTTCAACCACAACCCTGCTTGATAATTCATGTATTACTCTTTGCTATTGTAAGTCTATTTCCCTTAGTTGCTATGGTGACTCAGAGCATTCAATATTAAATAAATACCATGAATAAATCGTATAATTATGCCCTTCTTCCAAAGTATGTTTTCCACAATGTCAGTTACTGAATGTCCACTAATTCAGACTAAAGCAACAGCTAATCACATAAATGGTCCATAGCCTTTCTTTGTTGTGATTGGCAGACAAAGACGTGACGAGGTAAAACAGTTAATGGGAAAATTGCATCGCACAATAAAAATCTACTTGGGAACAGTGACATTTTGCAATAAAAACCAGCTGGAGTTAAATTAAAGGATGTTAGATAGACTCTATTGTTGAAGGAGGATTAAATACTATTTTGTAATAACTAGCTCATTTATATAAAAAAAGGACTTCACAGTGTAATAGTTATATTATATGGTTTGTCTCGGTTACACTTATTCATATTTCATAATGTCTTATTCATTTATTGAGCAGCTGCAGACGTGTTATAAGACATATTAAAACGCTACGCTTTTGAATTGTAATTGCATCTGATTTAGTTTCTGGCATGTTCTATAAAATCACTTGAGAAATTCAGAATCTCTCAATATGCAGACATATTTTAATTCAAAGGTTTAGCTGCTGTACACAAGTTTGAGCTTGTTGCCTTGACTCACATGTTCAGTCTCATAACTGCGTGATGTTCCTTGGTAGAAAAATGAAGTTCTCTGATTAACATGGAAGTATCATATACCGGATACTAAACGTGAAGCATTAACAGTCAAATCGCTGTCTCTGTTTCTCTGCAAAGGGAGATGAGATTTGATTTGAAACCAGATGAACAAAAGAATCACACTCTCTATTTCCCACAAAGTCCTGTCTTCTTTATTGCTCCCTGACTGAAGCACTAAAGGGAATACCGTCATTTACATATTTTATGCTCGGAGCTTGATCTAAATAGGCTTCTGCTATCATAGCAAGCTAAACACTAGAGGAAAATCTATACTGGCAATTAAATGAGTGAAGCTACATTAAGCTGAATGAAAACTTTTGATAGACTGAATAAAACATGAAACAGGCAACACACTTTCTTTCTCCCAATGGGTGAGCTCTAGTCTTGCATCTAGAAAAAAAAAATTAATATCTGTTAATAAATACTGATACTCTGGCTGAATGTGTCTCTAAAACACAGATTTTCTTGGGCAGATCAAGGACTGTTTTCCACTGTGGACATAAATCCAATAAAATGCAGGGTTGCCTTTATGATGGGTTCGCTGCAGCAAGAGCGATTGTTTTCAACGTATATATGTACGCTGAATTAAGGATGTGAGGTGTAACAAAACAATTCTATGCAGAGATGTGAGTGACTGTTCAGGTTTCATTAACACACAAATTGTGCTTGAAATCAAAAGGGAATAGCAGTGCATAAGCATATAGCCTACAGTACTGCATGGGCATCGCACGGCTAATTTGAATTAATCTGCTGATGTTCTGACCGACTCACGGTGCGGTAAGAATCAAGTTTTTACTTAACCAGTTATAGCACACAGCTTAGCAACCATAACTCGTCATGGGAGGCCAGTCAAGCTTTAGATTTCTTCACATGCAGATGTGTTGAGAAACCAAAAACATAAGAGTAAAAATGGAAGGAATGGATTAAACAGCGTGTTTGTTTGCTCTATTGTAACACGCAATTGTAAGAATGTATGGCTAACAAGCTTCTTGTCAGAACAAATCATGTTTATGTATTTTTCATACTGTTCATTTGCAACAAGTACGTTTTGACAGAAATGTAATGCAAATGGACGGAGGATGTTTTCAATCAACGGATCAGCCCACCCATCCATTCTCATACACACACGTCTCAAAATGTATACAAAACGTTTATCGAAACAAAGTATTTCCTGTGTTTTCAAGTGTGATTAACAGTTTGTATGGTAGTGTTTTGGGAATCACATCCCCTAAGGTTAGGGAACAATGAACATGCCTTTTGGTTTGTGCATCTGTCTCACTCTTTCTTTCTCGAAATTTAATCAAAATGATTTTTTTTTTGCCGCAACCACAAAATGCAAACCCCTAAATTCCAATCCACCCCGACCACTTCACTGTGAAATGTGCGGTGCACAAAAAAAGCAGCCTAAAAAGCAGAATTATTGATGACTGTAAAAAACGTATTTGTCTGCTTGGGAAATACCACATCCATAAATCAAGAACAACAACATGCCTAGTTTGAAACAGTTTTTCATCTGATATGGAAAACTTCTGCGTATCTCTTAACCTCTGTGATTAAAAAAGCTCCTATGACAGATTCTGGGAAGCAATTCTGTTAGTTTTTTAGTTTGTTAACTCTTATTTATCATTATCATTCATCTAATCTGTCTGTCTGTCATTCCCCTGCTCTGATTTGTCAATAAGGCTGTAAAACAAACACATTGAGCAAAAAAGCCCTTCCTTTACAAAAGAAGAAAAACAAAGCCTTTCCACTGACAATAATCCTGGCAGCAATTACACTTCCTTCACGAAGTTGGTGGAAAAACTAATTAGTAGTATATAAACTTAACTTCTAAGAGACAAGGCTGCAATATTCTTCTATAAGCTTCACTGTGCTGGACAGTTTGTTGTGCTATAATTTAAAAAAGATTTGATTCCTAATTCCAATATATTTAATTGTCCTCAGGCACCCTCCTTTCCTGTGGGACTCTTCTGTACTTATTAACAAGCAACAACATGGAGATTTTGAAGCAATCCCGACTACATTCACTCGCTGGTAAAAGTGCTGTTGCTAATTTTAAGCCCAGGCAAAGCAAAGGTTGTAAATAAATCATTAGCTGCGTCTAAAACAATAAGATTCATCTCCAGGTTTCGCAGGAAGATGACAGGCGGCCAAGCAGGCGGTCCTTGTCAGAGGAGCAATAACGGTGAGAGAGGAAGAACTAGAGGAGGGATAAAGAGCAGAGTCAAAGATCCCGCATCAATGGTTACCCCGGGGAATGCTTGCACCTTCCTGCCATCAGGTGTTGCCCAAAAATATTAGCGATGAGTCAGGGTGAGCTAGAGGTTTTCAAAGCGGAGCTGCCAAACAGGAAGCCGGCGTCCTGCTGGGATGATGCAAGCATTCTTTCCCCCTAAACAGATGCTGCCCAGTGCCCACTTTTCTTTGTTCCCTTCCCCAAAGGCTGGCTGGCTGCGCTGCACACAGAATAAAAATGCTCACCTCGCTGCCAGTAAAGGACACAGCGTCGACCAGGACCTCTCTCCAGTTTTAAAAGCGCCTCGTCAATTTTTGATGAGCTATCCTGGAAACTTAATGTGAGCAAATGAAGACTTGAAGGTAGCTACTTCCAAGTTTTGCTTTACAAAATTCGGAGCTCAGTTTGAGGCCCGTAAGGTATCCTGGAGATGTGTCATCATTACACACAGCTGGCTCTTTGGACAGCAGCGCTGCAAAAATGTCAAGAAATGAGAGAACTGAGATGCAACCTTTCTCATTACCAGCATTACATTGCAACCGTCCGCCTGGCAACAAAATGAGCTTGTAACTAATGCTCATTCCTCACTTTATGGCAGACAGTCTTAAGAGTATGAAAATGGATTATAGCATTTATAACACTTTGCTAGTTCCACAGAGGTACCATATATAATCATGATACAGTTAATTAACAGGCTTCCATTCAGAAAGCCTCGTGAAATTGTACATCAATGGGGTCCACTGCCCCGCATCAATCAGATCAACTGCTCTGTGAGCTAATGTGTTACCGCCTATCTCTGAAGTCTTCGACTGAAAACAGCAAGTGCATATTGTATCTGTCCACAGGCTATTAATTTAACACAGTAATGGTCAGTAAGTTGAAATTAATTTGCAGCCACATAGCAAAGATGCATTCATGAGCATGTGTGACTAAAAGACTGATCATTTTTGTCATTTAGATATTTCTCAGTCTGTGATAAAGGGATATGTTGTGCTCCGGTCACTTTGAGAAAAAAAAATCAATTCACACAGCATTAGGTTACTGATAAAGTGGAAAGGATAAACAATGCTTTATCGTGCTTTTTCCTTCATCGCGGCCTCTTCCGTATGACTGGCATTTGAATAAATTTAGTCTGAGATTTGCGTCCTCCATTTCACTGCTCCGCCAGAAAGCGTTTGAGGCTCAACTTTTCACGATTGTCCGGGAACTTCTGAGGCTTTCCTGGCAGAAATTAGTGAGGCCTGTTTTTCAATTTCTAGTTTCCTGTGGTGGCCATTTCCTGCTCACCAGAGGTGTATTTCTATTTCTATGTGCTGTCCGACAAACGATTCCTCGCAGTTAAATGCACCTCAGGGAGAGGAGACACTTGATGCTACACTGAAATGTCTCAGCCATCATTTTGCTTGAAAACTGTACGTGCAACCTTTCCCTACTGGGTAACTTTTCTAAATGCAAGCAGTACATTTGTTAGCACATATTAAATTAATAATCTTATTAAAAAAAGAAATCAATAAGTCAGCAATAAACAGAAGCATTTCTTTTGTTGTAGTTTCTACAAAGACTGTCACTGTGAAACACTACACAAGTGACTCTCCCACAAAAGAAAATACTGTCACCAGGTCGGTGGCCGTGCTGTGTCTGATTTTATCCCATGTCCTCTGGATCGAGCCCTGTCCTGTCCGTTTCTGCATCTTGTCCGAAGTAATGTGATGTGACGGACCCTCATTACTGAGGCCAAGACACTAAATTAAACAGGACGCGACACTGCACAGAGCAGCAATCAAACTGCAGCCCTCTGATCCTTCTCAACCCAGTGGCTGCCTTTTTAACAGGAAAAGAAAGAAACACTCATGAGAATGCTGTCTCATCTTCTAAGCTACAATCTCAAGACTCTTAATGCACAGAGAAACCCATGCGCATTACGCACTTTGTACACAGTCGTGGCTACAACTTTGTCTGACTCTAATTTGTTTATTTTAGCAAATAATTCCTTAAAAATACTAGTTTACCATGAAATAACTGGTATTTACAGTCAGGGAGTGCTTTAAGACATGCTAAGATGTGTCAAACAGACATCAGCTCGACAGTTTTAAAGCATTTGTGGCTTTGCACTTCAACCAACAACAGGTGAATGCCTGTGAAATTAATACGTGGGTCTATCAGCTCTTGGAGGAGTTCAAACGTCGGACTCAAAACTTACATGCCTGACTGAGAAAGTCTCAGTCTTAAACAAGCGAGGACAAATATGTCCAAGTAATTTCATTCATGTGCTTTGTTTCCATGGTGACTAGTGACCTACTGCCATTATATTACGGAAGAAAGCATTGCAGCTATCTGAATGGCAGCAGGGACAGCAAGCATGAGTACAAATCATTCAGCCGTCCATCCTCTTCATTGTCTCCTGCATAAATGCTCCATAGTTAGTGTTTGACCAATTAAATGATAAGATTGAAATATTCTATAGCACTCCCGCATGCAACAATGAATTCCTGCTCCTAACAAGTGTTCCCTGCGTAGCCGAAGCCTGATGTAGCTTATTACTCTGCGCCATAGACCTCAATTCACCAACGTTTCACATCGCTGAGCCACACTGCTGCACTCACTTTTTTCCTTCGTTACAGCGAACAGGCAGTCCCACCTATATAAAAATACTCACTGGAACATATAGAGAGTGGAGTAACCTGCGGCTGAAATTTGTTCTAAACAAATGTACTGTCCTAAAATGTTGGACTTTTATTGCATTGTTCGTTTTGGTCTGTTCACGTGAGTTGTTTTCAATATGAAAATATTCAATAACCTATCCCTTAAATGTACAACATTCAGCAGTACATGCAGCACAGTAGAGAGCAGTGCTCAAATAAAGATGTGTGGCAAGCCTATGTAATCTATCCCAAACATGAGTGACACCCTTTGATTAAGATTTTCAGAGCTCCCAGCTAGACATTATTATGCAGAAGATTATCTTACACAAAATGTCAACTGCACATATAAGAATCAGCTCTCAAATGTCAAGCAAGCACAACTTTGAGTGATGTGCCCAATGTTACAGAGAGTGCCCTGGATTTCTGGCATTAGCACACAGCCAGGGGATAAATTGGATCGAGGCTATCCGGGCATCGGCCTTGGCACACAGGCTCCCAGTCATCATCAGGCTCAGCTAAGCCCTGACATATCCTCCATCAACAGCAAAATCATTCTCCTATACTTTTCTACAGTGGAAACAGGGAAAAGTATTGTTTACTTGCTAGTCATTAAAATGTACTAAAATTGGTTTTAAGTATGTTGTGTCTTTTCCGGCTTTCAAAGATTGACAGTCAATACTACCCACCCACTGTACACAGTGTCAGCGCTGACATGAATAATGTGTGTGGACGGGCAGCAGCAGTCAGTCACACACTGTCAGTCAAGCAGCCGAAATACACCAGGACTTACTGGGCAAGCCTTTTACCTCTAAAGTACATTTGATTTAACAATACACTGCAGACTACATAGTTAACTGCATTATTATTTAAACTAACAATAAATTGAATTGTTTATGTGAACTGTAATGCTTTTGAAACCAGCAGTTATTCTCCATCTCTCTGCTATTCATATAAAATATCTATATAATAGATATGAAATTGCCATGGCAGTACTGTAAAGACCGAGAGCCGTAGCCTCGGAACCAAAAATACACTTACCGTGGAGAAAGCAGTTATTTGTATGCACTCTTAGTGCCACTTACAAGTTCAGCACATATAATTGTATTAATTAGGCAAGCATTTGACCAATCTTAACTATGTCACGTATGGTGAGGATCCAGAGTACAAGTGGACCAACTTCAGCTCTAAGCCCTGTTTTGGCAGAAACCCCATGAAAACAAGCAAACTCTCCAATGCTATGAAGAAACCACAGGCCTGAACAAATCGCTCTCATCATGAATGGGACACAGAAATGTGAGAGAAGAGTCGAATATGACACACATTAGAAGCCATACTAACTAATTATGTGTATGCTTATAAATATACACTGTATATATATATACCAATGTATACATTATAAAATGTATACGGTACATGAAAAAGTATATATTGAGAAAAAAACATCTCAGCTTTTAAACAAATTTTATAGAACTTTTAAAGCTGCTGGATGGCTCCAATTTATTCAAATGCAATTGTAAAGACTGGTTTAAGGGAATCTTATTTTGCCCCTAGTTTATCTGCTTATACTGTGAGTCACTCACAGGATTATAAAAATCCTGAGGTAGATCATCACTCTGCTCCTGCAAATGTTTTCCGATGGTGATGGGACTATAGCGTGGAGACATATTCCAATTTTACCAGACAAATTGAGAACAAAGGAAGACGCCGCTTACTTTTCTCCCTGCTGATGAAGGGGCACGGCACGGAGTATGTTTGTGTGCGCTAAGAAGAGACGGCCCTGATCATGTGTCATCAGCTGTGCAGCATTGGAGGCAGAAATGCAGGGACTTAATGAGAGGATGTTTGCTATGGAGCCTCTCCAGCCAACCGTGTCACATCACAGAGCAGCCAGGTAGTCATTAGAGGGACAGATGGTGCTGCGGCTGATTGGTCTCTCCGCTGACCTATTTGAAGGTGTTTTTCCTCATCATGCCTCTCCTCAGAAGTAGAGAGCAATGTAGGAAATAGCGAGGCTCCAATAAAGACAGAAATGCAAAGTACACTTCAGTAATCTGCAGGAGGCCTAATGCAGCTTTGATGTGTGGGAGACTCTAAAGGACTCAATGAGTTTGTGAATTACTCATGAACAGAAGTGCAAAGCATGTCTTCTTTTTACATGAAGCCATATAGCCGGGGGTTAACCGGTGTTGCCTGAGGGAGGGAAATGAGGTGCAACACATCAGTATGGGACCAGCATCCTCAAGACCAACCTGAAGAACATGCCTTAAGATGCCTGTCAAAGCCAATGAGACTGTCGCAGGTAAGGGACACCCACAGGAAAAAAAAAACAAACCTGTGTAGTCTCTCCTCCTCAATCTAAGCTTCACTTGACTCGTGTGTTGTATTTCGTTTGCCCTTGTTCTCTGTGGGTTGGTACACTTAGTTTAACATCTCAGTATGGGCCTATAGCATCACGCTCCTGCAGGTAGACCGAGAGGATCTGGCTCATGGTGATTTTCGCAGCAGAGCAAATTCCTTCCTCTGAAACACCTTTTAAAAGAGCCATGAAATGCGACCATGCCCCCGACTGCACCCCACTGGGCATCTGAGCACCCTTACAGGCATAAGGCGGGTCTGAGTTCACTCCAAAGCCTACCCGCATGGTCCAGAGTATTTGATGGTTTGGAGGAGAAATTCAGAGTGCAGTCCTGTTCTTCCCTTGTCGTCCTCACCTTTGTGTTCCAGCTGTCTTGGAAAGGAAAATTTTCAAGCCTCACTTGGGCGCAAGTGATTTGCTAGACCTGCTGGAGAGCTTTTCTTTTTGCTTTCCATTCAGCTTTGCAAGCTTGGCAAGTTGTGAGCAACACTTGTGAGCAGGTGTGGAAATAGCAGATTTCTTGGAGGGGCCAAAACAAATATCCCTTAGCAAAGCTACGTGCCACGAAATGCTGTTAAATAGGTGCAATGTAGAAATGAGCCCCTGGGTGGGGTGTTAGGTCACCTCATATCAGACAGTTAAATCGCTATCAAGGGTCCTGCAAGAGTCAGATGAAGTGCAAATAGATTGAGGGGGAGAGACCACACAGGGTCTTACATAGCCACAGGACAAAATTCCTTTATTGATGTGTGTGTACCGAGTGTACCGATCTACAGGGGACCAACAGTCGCTTTGGCATCTTAAAATTTTCCTTTTGTGCAAAAATCAGCAGCAGCCAACACACGAGATAGATTGCATCCAAAATGGAAATGTCACAGCTGGATTGTATGTAAAGATGACTTTATGCAGGCCTGTGCTATGAAAGAGGATGTGCTGAATGAAATATCAAATGCAGAGCAAAGGGGAACCGAGCAGCCGGAAATGATCTCCTTAACGAGCTGATTTCAACATGCAGAGAAGATATCAAACAACCCAAACGCAGTAAAGTCTTTGAACGATGCCTCTGATGTTCCGAATTTACATGTGAAGCCATACATTTTACTACAAATAACACAGGAGAGGCACAGGCAGGACTTTTATGTTGCAGAGACACCTATCGAGTTTTCAGATTAGAATGAAACAGGATGCAGCAGCCACAGCAGGAATAATCAAGGCTAGATGGAGGAGAAATGACTTATGGGTCACTTCTGTGGTGGCTGTCACTGCATGTCTGGCATCAAAGGACGAAGCAAAGGGTGTGGAGGAGCCTTTCTCCCAAAGTCATGTTCTTCACAGACGAAAACTGAATGAATGATTGAATATCATTTTCACTGTCTGCTACAAAAAAAAAAAAAACACACAGAAAATAAACAGCACCATGTGAGGGAGGGGAAACAAGGTCTTGCAGAGCTTGAAAAAAAAAACAGGCAGTCATGACTGTTGTTGTCAACAGGGTGCAGCTTGTCTACAAAGCATACCTAGACATCTCTAAGGACATATTTTCAATTTTGGTTAATTTATGTAAAAGTTAACATGGCCCCAGCAAAGTCCGCCTCAGTAACATTCAATGCTTTTAATTAATGTGTTCAATGTGCCAGACTGCTGCTGTAAAAAGACTTTCTGCTGTAATGTTAACTTGAGGCCATTCAGTGCTCATGGACGGAAATGAACTCATTTAAGGAAGTTCTTTGTAGTGGGTGAAACAGAGGTTTGACTGCAACACGCAGGGTGCATAATGCAGAATGAAAAATCTTTAGCTCCCTCTCCGAGGCTATTTCTCTTGCAACTTCTTAAGTATGGATTGATCTGTGAAAAGTACACTGAGTGAAATGAGCCCTTTATAGTAGACGTTTCCTTTCCTGTTGTTTCACAATGACAACAATGATAAACAACTGCGTGAGAGTTCAAAACAAGGCAGGATCAATCTATGTTTTAAATGAGCCTTTTCTGTATCTGCACATGATAAACTCTACTTTC
>JAVQJZ010040561.1:0-18208 GCA_036025355.1 Leiopotherapon unicolor | reverse complement strand
GCTCCAGACATTTGTTCTGCAGACTATTTGTAGCTCGTGCTTTTACATTCCTATTGTCTCTGGGAGTTTTATTTCCTATCCTCAGGGTTTGTTCAAGGTCTTAAAAGTAATAAAGCGGCTTCAGATCGATGTATGTGTTTGTTTCTGATTTAATAAGAAGGATTATACTCCGCTCACAGCCTTTATAATGCAGTTTGTATGATGTAAGTCTCCTCGTTTAAGCTTTAAGGTGGATGTTGAGAAAGAGGCCTCGCTGTGACAGTCTTCAATCTCTGCTGCGAAACAAGTCGCAGCTTGACGAGTCGGCTCAGTCGACCTGAACTGCATTTTTTTAGCAGAGATGTTAAAGCGACGTTACTTCAGACAGAAGACAAAACACACACTCTTCCTCTTTTATAAGAAATAAAATGCTTGTTTAAGGTCACACAGATCTGCGTGTTCGCTGACTTGTTTCTCAGTGACAGACGTGACTTCGCTTTGCTGACTCCTCCACTCGTCTTCAGCGTCGTCCTGTGATTGTCGGCTTTGTTGGTCGGTTTGCTGCTGTTCAGAAAAAACTGCAGGTTTCGCTGGATGACCTAAAAAAAACCACCTCATCCCACAGCAGTGTTCGTTAATCTGCAGCTCCGACGGCCTCCACTCGATCCTTCACGAGGTCCAGATGTGATGTTGGTGAAGGGTCCGGATCAGGTTCAGGATCTCGGTGCAGGAGGGTCGAGTTCGTCTGCACCCACTCTGGAAAAAAAAGCATTTCTTCTTCGTGGAGCTGCTTTGTGCACGCGGCCATTGTCACACTGAAACAGGAAAAAGGCAAAAAGCACAGAGACGTTCATGTTTGGATGTTTGGATGTTTAGTATTTGCAGCCAATCAGCAGTCGTGGCTGTTTTGACCTTTAACCTCCATCTGTTGAAGAGCTGTGGGCTTAAATACTTTGAAGGAAATGTCATCCTCCCTCTTTCTCTCTCTCCTGTGTGTCTTTTTGTTTTTTCACTAATTTAAAAGTTGTGGCTCATCAAGCTGCACATTTTAAACACACGTACGAGTGTGTGAACGTCACCTGAAATCTCTTAACACACACACACACACACACACACACACACACACACTCTGCCTGTGTCTGGTTAATGTTTCCTGGGAAAATCCTGAACTTCTCAGGAGGAAGCAAATGAACAAATTTAGGTTTGTTCACATTGTGGAGAGCTCGTCCTCCGCTGGGACACACAAAGTTTTTTCATGCATGAAGAAAAAAACAAAAAAAAAACAACCAAAACAAAGCAAAGCAAAGTCAGCAGCTTGTTTGTGTGTTTTTCTCACACTCCTCCGTGAACGTGATGTCGAAACATGAGATTATCTCGACATGTTTACTGTCTCACCGTCTCCTTCGTCTGGTTTTAGGTCGAACACTCCTTCAGCTACCTGGACATCCAGGGGATCAGCAGCAACAAGCCCACTCAGGTACACACACACACACACACACTGCATCACAGTGAGGTACAAACACACCTGAGCACACCTGGACTGCAGCTCAAACACACACTGACACCAAAAATCACTGAAGTCTTTCAACACGCCGACGATCAGGGAGGATAAGCAGGATATGTTTTGGGAGTTGGCGGCATGTAGCATCTTAACACACAAACACACACTAACACACACACAAAGTAAATATCGGGAACCTTCTTAGCAAGTTATTTCCTTTTATAAAGTCCATTTCTTTTGTGTTTAAAGGTTAAAAAAGTTTCACTTCTCTTACTCGCCTATTTCACAGAAACCAAATCACACAGACAGCACGGACACGTTTATCACCTCAACATCATTTTGACCTGTGTGTGTGTGTGTGTGTGTGTGTGTGGGCGCCCCCTGCAGCTGGTGTTGGAGTATGACCGCGGCCCGTGGAGCCTCTGTCTGGGCTCGGCGGAGGAGGTGGACGAGGTGATCGCTCGCATCGGCAGCTGTCTGCACCGGATCTGCCCGGCCGGCTCGCCTGTGTAGGTACCACACGAGAGAAAAGACCTTCAAAAAAGAGGAGATTTCAAACATTTAAACAGCAGAGGGTCTTTCATGGTTTTATATTCACTTCTCTTTTTAGTATTTAGAGACAGAAAAAGTCATATCAAGGGGAAAGTTCAACACTTTTCTTTGCAAATCCAGAGCAGAAATCATCAGCAGATCAATCGATTATTATCTGAAAATCTTCATTTTTAAGCAAGAAAGTAAAAAATCAACTTGTTCCAGCTCTTTAAATGAGAAGACTTGCAACCTTTTTTGTCTCTCAGTATAATCAGCAGACTTTTTAAACGTAAAGGATGTGGACTGAACTTTTATAGATGAATAAACCGATCAGTCTGTGTATTGATTGATCATGAAAGTGGGTTTGTGTCGGTTGTTGGTTAGTCGTGTTTTGAAGGACGTTTTCTGTGTTTTTGTCCTCCGTTTTCAGAGATATTTAGAAACGAGATAACAAGAATAATGTTTCCCCTTTCTGAGACTGAAGAAGCCGTGAAAATGTCGATAAAGTTTCTGCTCTTTTCTTCATCCCTGTTTGTCCTGCTCTTGCTCTCTCTGTAAGGAAGAAAGGTGATGAGGAAGCTGAGTCTGAAGCCTGCAGAGAGGGCGGCGGCGCTTCAGGCCGTCTGGGACGAACAGGGCTCGGCAGACGTGGGACCCTGCGGTAAATCTGCACGAAAACACGGAGCGAAAGTTTAAAGCCTCTTTATTTGTGTGGTTCACGTTGGTGTGTTGACTCTTTGCAGGCGGGTTTTCACATCAGTACTGGTGTGTGTGTGACCACCTCGGCCTGCCGTACAGAGAGGAGGTCCAATGGGTCGGTCGCTCTTTTGTTTTCTGCTTTTTTTTTCTTGTCTGCATATGATTTGTTCTGTTCCCTGTTTTATTTTTGGATGATTAATTTTATTGTTTGTGATCCTGTTTCTTCCTCTTGTGTTATATTTTCTTTGTTTTGTTTTCTTCTGCTTCTTTCTTTCAATCTACAACATCCTTTTATTCTTCGGCTCATGTTTCCTTTTTGTTTCTCGTCTTTTCTTCTCCTGCTGCTTCCTCTTTATCAGATTTTGATTTGTCCGAGCTGCACCTGTTCACCTCCGCTTGCGTGTCCTCTGTCTCTGTCTTGGCTGTAGCTGAGTTTAGCTTTGCGTTGTGCCTGAGCACACCATCATAAAGTTATTTCCTCTCTTTCCTCTCCACCTCCTGCAGGATGTGGACACCATCTATCTCACTCAGGACACCCGAGAGCTCAACCTGCAGGACTTCATTCACCTGGAGAACAGGTAAGGACGCTCCTCAGCACCTCTTCATTCATTATTTAGAGTTTGTGTGACTTTAAATATGAATTTTGAGATTTCAATCAAGGTGAAGTTGCTTTGAGATTGTGTGAAATTTGTGTTTTTTTTCTTCCCTGCAGGGATCTGGTGGCGATCATCGCAGCTCTCGAGTACAACCAGTGGTTCACGAAACTCTCCACCAAAGACTACAAGCTGGTAAAGATGATTCAAACACCTTTTAGTCTGTTTTTATGGAAAATCAAAATCAAAAGTGATTATAAAAGCATGGTAAAACAATACAGAGGAAAATGATATTGGCTTTATTTGTTTAAGTGAGCTAAAACAGTTATTTGTTGAGTTAAAAAGGCATTAAACTCGTGTGTTTCTGCCCTGCAGTCCACTGACGTGTGCGATCAGATCCTCAGAGTTGTGGCTCGATCCAGCCGGCTGGAAGAGCTGGTGCTGGACAACGCCGGACTGAAAAGGTCAGAGGTCAAATGACAGAGTCCCGATCATGTTTTTTGTACTAATTTTATTATTTTTCTTAATCTGAAAGTTTTTCCAAAGTCCAGTCAGGATATCAGATGCATGAACTTGAAGACTGATTGTGACTTTTTGTTCTCCTCTTCAGTGACTTTGCTCAGAAACTGGCCGGCGCTCTGTCACACAACCCCGCCTCCACGCTGCACACACTCAACCTGAGCAACAACTCGCTGGAGGACAAAGGTCAGAGCACACACACTCATCCTGTCCACAGTCTCTGTTTCCGTGTGCAGATTAGATTATTGTTTTATTGTTTCTTCTGCAGGATGCAAAATCTTCTCAGTCACACACACTTTAATAAAGTCAGACATCATTTCTGTCCACATGCTCGTGTCGATGTTCGTCTGTTCTCTCTGAAATGTGCAGATTGTTTGTTAACCTGAACTCAGAGTCTCGTGAGTGAAGACTTGCGCCCTCTGGTGGCCGTGTCCAAGTCTCATAAATTCTTGACTGCATGTTTCTGCAGGTGCGTTTGCTCTGAGCGCTCAGCTGGCCAAGCTGCCGATGGGTCTGAAGCATCTGAACCTCTCCAGGACCTCCATGTCTCCTAAAGGTGAACGCGAGGAAACATCTGAGACGTATTAATGAGAAATTAGTGTCCTGAATCATGTTTCTCATTTCATGGTGGTCATTTTCGTGCAGGCGTGAACGGCCTGTGTCAGGCTCTCTGCGCAAACCCGGCCGTCGCCTCCACCCTCACGCACCTCGACCTGTCGGGAAACTCGCTCCGAAGCGACGACCTGCAGGTGAGCAGCCGCCGCCACAACTGCTGTAAAAAAAAACACAATTAAAGATTTCAAGCTGGAGGAGTTCAGAGATCTGAGGCGTTAAAATGATCACGTGTCTTTATGTGGATGTGTAATTCGTTGTTTTCTGCACAGAACCTGCACAGCTTCCTGAGTCACCCGAACTGCCTGGAGACTGTGGACCTGTCCAACAGTGACTGCTCTCTGGAGCAGGTGAGAGCAGGGGGACTTTAATGGGCTGCAGTAAAGACACTGAGGGGGTGGGGGGTTATTTTCCAGGGTTTTTTTCAGTCTGTGCATGCTAAACTTGTGCTGTATTCATCACAGGTAATTCCATGTTTTTGAGTTAAGTTCAGCTTGGTTAAAGTTTGAGTTTTTGTGCATTTTCTGGTTAAAGTTGAGTTTTGTGTTTTGAAGGTGTGTGCGTCTCTGCTCAGAGGATCTCTGAAGCATCTTTCTGTCCTCAACATGTCAAAGACGGTCTTCTCTCACAGGTGAAATATTAAAAATCACACCCATCCATCCAAAACTTACCTGATATTATCTCAGACCACGTTATCTCTGAGTTTTAGTATGAGTGTAAAGCTTTCCCACATATCAACATACCAGCAAGTGCAGTTTAATGTACATTTAACTTAACCAGCACTTTGAGATGTGCAGGAGTTCTTCTTTGTTCTGGGCGTTGTGCTGCTGATTTTAACATGTCTGTCCTCACATTAACACAGGAAGTGTAAAGAAATCCCGCCGACCTTTAAGCAGTTCTTCAGCTGCGCTCAGAATCTGAGCTCAGTCAGTCTGTCGGGAACCAGACTGCCTCTGGAGGCCCTGAAGTAAGAAAACATCCAGACTTTACCAACAAGCAGAGAAGCAAAATTATCTTTTACTTTTCAAGTTTGACTCCAGCAGTCCAAAACAGAATCAGAGAAAGAGTCAGTGTGATGGACTCCAACAACAATAACAGCTGTTACACTGGACTTTTTTGCATTTTCCTTCTTAAAACGTGCTTTATTTTTAGCATGCAAACATTAGAGCACTTAGCTTAGCCTCATTGTTCAAGTCATGCAGGGAGAAATTGATTAAAGACGAGCAAACAAGGACTTTCTGTTGAAGGACACATTAAAACCATACAGCCATAAGACTGGTTTTAGTAACAGAAAATAAAACATCAGGCTTTCTGTGAGCTGCTGACCTGAGGACTCCCTTTCTCTGTGCAGAGCGCTGCTGTTGGGCCTCGGCTGCAACCCGAACCTCAGTGACGTGTCTCTGGATCTCAGCAGCTGTGAGGTAAAACACAGTTTTCATACAGAGGGAGAAACTGAAGAAGCGTTGTAAGAATATGAAGAGTATTTTGAGATCTGAGCCTCTTCTGCTCTCAGCTGCGTTCAGGAGGCTCACAGATCCTGGAGGGCTGCGTCGCCGAGATTCCCAACATCAGCAGTTTGGACATTTCTGATAACGGTGAGAAAGGTTTTCCATTTAGAAACATGTTGTGACTTTGAATCGAGGCCCGTTCATGTTTCTGTGCATGTTTCCTGCTCAGGTCTGGACATGGATCTGACCACCCTGCTGGTCTGGCTGGCCAAGAACCGATCCATCAGGCACCTTTCACTGGGCAAGAACTTCAGCAACATCAAGTCCAAGTGAATATCCCACAACAAGAGTTGATCTGAATCATTTTCACTGAAGAATAATGAATCAAAGAGTCTTAACAGTGCAGTCGTTTGGTGTCATTTCTTCTCCAGAAATGTGACTCAAGTCCTGGACAACCTGGTCCACATGATTCAAGAGGAGGACTCAGTGAGTGAAACTTTCTAACATCACTTAAAACATTTTTTCTTTCAAGGTGCTTCTTGTAATTGCTTCAACCATTTTCTTCTTCTCCTTCTATGTGTGTGTTTCTTCTTCTACTACCATCACTGTTTCCCACCATTTTAATGAAACCTTCAAACTTTTGCTAAATTAGCCATTAAACAATCTGCCTGTTGAATCTTTTCCCCGGCAGCCGCTGACCTCGCTGTCTCTGGCCGACTCCAAGCTGAAGACCGACCTCTCCATCGTCCTCAACGCTTTGGGCAGCAACACCTCTCTGACCAAACTGGACATCAGTGGAAATGCCATGGGGGACATGGGGGCCAAGATGCTGGCCAAAGCCCTGCAGATCAACAGCAAACTCAGGTGAGCCGGGACACCGATGAAAGGTGTGCCAGGTAACTTTCAGAGAAAATACTGCAATATCCTTCAAATAAATGTTGTGTGAAGTGATTTAAATGTCATTAAAATAACCAAGATCACCAAGCACCAATGTGACATCCCGACTAAAATAAAAAACGATGTCTCTGCAGGTCAGTGATGATCTAAAAAGTGGTGTCTCTTTACAGACCAGCCTACGAGGAAAAGAGCTTTGTTTGGTTTAAATGGGTTGTCTGGGTTTTTGTGTGTGTGTGTGTGCAGGACAGTGGTGTGGGACAGGAACAACGTCAGCCCTCAGGGCCTGCAGGACGTCGCTGCTGCTTTGGAGAAGTAAGTACGAAGCCGAGTGTCTCATTTCCAGCTCTGAGTCAGAGACGGTGCCGTGTTTTGTCATTTCATCCATGAGTTCACTTCCTGTTTTTTATCCATCAGGAACTACACCATTCGTTTCATGCCGGTTCCCATCATGGATGCTGCTCAGGCACTGAAGGCGAGTCCAGAGAAGACAGAGGACGCTTTGCTGAAGGTCCAGTTCAGTTCTTTGTTGTTGTTGAAAATGTTCTCTCATCGATTGTTTCTACACGACTTTGTTCATGTTTTTGTGTTTTGCGGTGCAGATGGAGCACTACCTGCTGAGGAACCATGAGACACGTAAATACCTGCAGGAGCAGGCGTACAGGCTGCAGCAGGGAATAGTGACCACCACCACACAGCAGGC
This sequence comes from Leiopotherapon unicolor, assembly GCA_036025355.1. Taxonomy (NCBI): domain Eukaryota; kingdom Metazoa; phylum Chordata; class Actinopteri; order Centrarchiformes; family Terapontidae; genus Leiopotherapon; species Leiopotherapon unicolor. The sequence continues at coordinate 10,729 of JAVQJZ010040561.1, read as the reverse complement.
AGGCAAAACACACACACACACACCCTGACTCGGCAGATCATCGACTGACCTCTGACCTCTCTGTGCTCTGGTGCAGATGATGGACATGATGTGTGTGAAGGTGCAGGACCACCTGAACTCTTTGAGGTTCACAGAGAACAGCTCGGTGCAGGAGGACATGAAGGTGGCAGAGAACCTCATGAAAGACGCCAGAAACTCCAAAACGGTGAGAAGACAAGACTGAAACAAAACTGTCCAGCACTTCCACAGCTGGCTATTTGAACCTGTCTTAGACACTAAAATCTCTCAAAATAAATCAAAAGTCACTCTGACTATATGTGAAGACTGAGAATAAGCTCTTGTCATCTGCAAGTTAAATTCTCAGCTTTTGCATCCTCTTTTTTGTCTCAACAAGTTGGATTTAAAATATAAATTGAGCTCAAACCTGAGATTGGGCCACCAAAGCACCTGAGGTAACAAACACTCTTCCTCTTCCTCCCTTTTCCCTGCACCTCACACTCCAGCTGCTTCCCAACCTGTACCACCTGAAAAGTGGGGGGTCCAGGGGGGCGTGTGTTGGAGCCATTCAGGACAAACTGGAGTCGATGGCCGGGGAGGTTTCGAGGGTGATGGACGAGCAGCTGCAGGTGAGCTGATCTTTAACGTGGGATCTTCTAAACAACATGAATCCGAACTGAAGTTTAACCTGCACCAACTCCCTCCCAGACGATGCTCGTGTCCATGGTGGACGCCGCTGAGGGTCTGTGTCCTAACGTGATGAAGAGGAGCAGCCTTCGCCAGGAGCTGCTGAAGGCCGGAGGAGGGAGGATGAGCGTCCCTCGCAGCTTCGTCACCGCCACGCTGCTGGAGCAGTCCGGGGTCGACATCATCAACAAGATCAGGTCCGACCTGCTGCGCGTGTTTACCGGGTCTTAAGCTTCATCTGGTCTTTGGTTATCGAGCTGTAAGGTCTCGCCGTGTCTCGTGGTCCGTGTCTGGTATTTCCAGGAGAACAAGTCCAGTATTTAATCCAGTTGGTGCAGCTGATGTGTGATTTCAAGGTGATAAAAGCTTTTTCTTTTGTTCTGTCGTGCTGCTGTAACAAACTGGTTTGTCTGCGACGTCCTGAGTGCTGATTTTCAAGGTTCACGCTGACTGTAAGCAAAGTTTGTGGTGAGAATGAGTCAGTCTTATCATAAAAAACTGACATGGTTCCTAACAAATTAAAAAAAAATATTTAAGAAAAAACATTTTTGAGGTATTAACCTGAGTGGAAACATCACTTTATTACTATCCTGCTTTTTTATATTTAAGGATTTTGTTGTGAAGCATTTTGCATTTTATTCCTACCAAATACATTTTTACCATCGAATCAAACAAGCATTTAACTCGCAGACGCAGAGGCAGAAATCATCCATTAAACATCATCGTTGGTCTGAGGTGTGAACTTAGTTCAGGTCCTGTCCTGCTGGTGTTTAGGTGGTGGATCTTTCTGAAGGTGTTTTTTTCATGTGCTTTGTTTTTTTTCCATGTGAAACAGCGAAGTGAAGCTGAGCGTGGCATCGTTCTTGTCGGATCGCATCGTGGACGAGATCCTGGAGTCTCTGTCCAGATCGCAGCACACTCTGGTTAGTTTCCTGTCTGTCTGTCCGTCTGTCTGTCTGTCCGTCTGTCTGTCCATTCACCCCTCCCTCCTGCTGTCTCCAGGCCGACCATCTGATCAGGAAGGCTCAGCCTCTGTTGCATCAGGAGCCTCAGATGGAGGCAGAAGTTCTGGATGAGTCGGTTCTTCACCCGGAGAACCACAATCAGGCGCGAGAACAAAGCCACGACCGAGGCCAGAAACACGGGCTGGAGGACATGGACAGCTGCATGGTGGGAAAAATAAAACAACTCAAACATCCACCTGTATAAAAAGGGTTTAAACAGTCAGAGATTCAGTGTGGTGGTGAAAAATATCATCATCGTCTCAGCAGCTTTGCAGAGTTCAGTGTGCGTAGATGTGGAAACCAGAAGCACCATAAAAATATTTAAGTGTCTGCTGTAAAACCAACACACCTTCTTCTACCGTTCATATTATTTATTTTAAAATATTTTTCTTTCTGCTCCTCAGATGACCCCTAAATCCAAGAGGAAGAGCATTCTGGTCCGGATGCTGCGTCCGGTCTCTGTAGCGTTTGGTGAGTGACAGAAAATCCTCGTGTGCTTCAGCTGTTCTTTGTTTCACTTAATTTAAGACTGAATAATAATGCAGAGAGGATCTAAACCAAGTTGCTTCTCAGATGAAGTTTATTTAAAAGAAGCTTCTAGCTTGTCTGCAGTTTGTCAAATTTCTCAAGTTTGCGTTTCCTGGCTTATATTCAGGGACCGATCAATAAAACACTGACAACTGTGTGGTCCGGACTACACCTCAGAAATATTTTAGAAATTTAAAATGGAAAAGTTTGATGGATTCCTGACTTGTAAGAAGTTGTCCTTGTTCCTGATGTGCTAAACTTTAGTTATTGTTCACCTTGTTACACACCTTTTCCTTCTTTATGCCCGACAGAGATGGAGTTTGACCTGGACAAAGCTCTGGAGGAGGTTCCTATCCACGTTGAGGACCCTCCTCTTCCTCCTCCGTCCTCGCAGCCATCGGACAGAGCGTCAGCCTACTATGGAGACCTCCCCCCTCCTCCGACCCCCCAGGATGCACAGTCTGTCTGTTTGGGCGAGCTGCCGCCTGTCGAACACAAAACGCTGGAGCATTGCACCAAAAGCCGCCCGAAACCCAAGAAGAGGACGAAACCCAGCAGACGAGCTGTAGGTTTCCATCACTGACACCAATCAGCCGTGTTTTAGTTTTTATTGTGTTCAGTACTATCACAGGATTCAGTCATCATTTCACTTTGGCCTCCGTTGATGAGATTACTGTAAGTACCTGAAATGTAATCGCGTCTCCTCTCTCTGCCTCTGTTTTCTGTTTTATTCCCATTGTCGACCTTTCAGCGGGAGGCCGGCGGCAGCTCGGCGCCAGAAGGGGCAGAGCCGAACACCATCATGGGAAAGCTGGACGAGGGCCTGGAGGATTTCTTCTCCAAGAAAGTCATTAAACTCAGCTTCAAGTGAGAGTCATCCTTTAAATTTTTTACAAAACAACATAAAATGTCTTAACAATATTTTCAATTTTCATCTCTCCATACTTTGATGCCTTTTATGTAATCAGTAACACAATCTGTGAAATATATAATCTCCAAATATCTGCAGGATTAAAACTGAAAAATAGTTCTGTGTCATCAGCATAAAAACTGATTCTTTTCTAATATAAGAGAATCTTTTGAGATTTAGTTGGCTTGTGAGGCTGAATAAACGTATATTATTTTCTAATTTTGCATTTAACTTCTTTTATAGACTTCCCACTGTCAGAAATCCACCCACCAACACGCAGGAATCAGCAGATAAGAAACGAGAGTCCAGGAAGAGCGGTTTCTTTAACCTCATCAAATCCCGAACGTCCCGCTCAGAGAAGAGCCATGGAGCCGCCGCCATCTCCCCACCGCAGCCTGCCTCCACCAACACCCCCTCACCCTCCTCCTCTGTCAGCCAAGTGATCGAGGAAACGTCGCCCACATCCCCGACGCCGCCCGTGAAAAACCCCGCCGCTGCGTCGGAGCCCCATCAGGAGCTTCACAGGGCTCCATCCTCGGACCACGCTGACTCTGAGGTGGAGGTTTCTCTGACTGCCAGCGAACCTGCTGAGCAAGAGAAGGACAAGAAGACTTTGGAGAAGGAGACGGTGGAGAAGAAGACGGTGGAGAAGAAGGAGAACCCCCACGTTCCCCGTCATATTGGCGTTCCTGTGATGGGGATGGACCTGCTGGCTGAGATGAAGGCCCGACAGGAGAGAATGGCTGTGAAAAAGGTAGAGTGGATTTCTGATTACATTACATAAAATCATGCATGTCTATAATTTTTACGTTTTCTGTTCAGTGCTCTAATAGGAAAAGTAAAAGTGTTTGAAATCAAAGAGCTGTTTTGAATAAAAGTACTGGATTTAATGAGAAATCTGCTGATGAAATGAAGAATATTTGCAGCCGTACATCCACTGATACTGATTTTATTACAGTAAAGGTTTTCTGCCTCTGTGTTTTCAGTCTGAGTCACCGTCTTTGCAGGACAAGGTGGCCGGGGACAAAGGTGAGTCTCTTTAATATCATCAATCACCTGCAGACTAATGCTGGTTTACTCAGAAGGTTGAATGTTGTAGTTTCATTCCAATTATCTTGAAACGTAGCACAGTAATTAGTTCACAGCCCACACTAATTACACTCTTTCTGTAATTAGTAAGTCAGCAGTAGCTCTTCCAGAATCCGACCATGATGGAGCCTGTTGTGACTCTTCACGACTGTTAAACTCTCTTTTCCTGCAGCCAAGTCGGACGTCCATCCTGTTGTCCCAGCGGACACTAATGAGTCCAGACCAGCTCCCAGGTCAAAACTACACAGCGTCACCCCCAAACCGCCCCCACCCCAGGCCACCAAGTCCCCACTGGGCCCCCGGACCTCAGGGCCCCTCAGCCCTGCCAGTCCGACCGTCCCCAAGCCGAGCAGCACCTACGTATTAGGCAAGAACCAGACCGAACTAGCTTTAGTTATTCTTTCAACAAAGCTTCACAAGCACTAGTTTTATTTCTGCACTCATGTATTAATAAATTCATTGTCTTATTGATCCCTTTCTTCCTCAGATGAGTCTGCAGAGGCTCCAGCTGGAAGCCCGTCTGCCAAAGCACCAGTTCCTGCTTCTCGCCTGAAGAGGGCGCCGTCAGAGCAGGACAAAGAGAGCAGCAGCCCTGCAGGACCTCCACCTCCACCTCCACCGGGCGGTCAGTTTCTCTGTCTGACCTTCAGAAACAAGGCAGTGGCAGTAACAAGAGCAGGATGTAGTGTTTAGATAAAGAAGAAAAGAGAATTAACAAGTAACTTAAATGTTGTCCAAGTCATTTTACCTAAAAACTGGTACTTTAAGGATGTGGTAGAAGTACAATTCCAGTATTTTACTGAAATCTTTTACATTTTTGGGCATTCTGGTGGGCTGAGAATAAGTAAGATGCAAGTATAACCGAGGAGCTTTGTTCCATTACACTTTGGTGTAAACTTTTAGTTTATTAAAATGTCTTTTTTATGGTCCTAACTATGAAACGAGCCCATAATCTAATCAATAATTAATCAGATATCTGTTAAATTAACCTTCAGTTCTTCTTTTATACGTGTATGATGATGATGAAGGACATGAAAAGCAGACGCTTTGAAATCTGCGCTACTCCCAATTCTTGTTTTTCTCTGTCTATCAGTCCCAACAGCACACAATATTTGTTCTCCCATCATCATTTTCACTGTCAAAGTTAGAAAAAAAACAACATTAACATGATTATTTCTTCTTCTTGTACTTTATTTGTTTGGGAAAGAAACATTCAGATTACAACTCCAGCATTTAATGGTGAACACAACAATGCTTGTTTTGTATTTGCATTATTTCACCAAATTTTAAACCCAAATGAAGTCATCCAAACACCAAGGGGCGAAAAAAAAGGATCTACAAGCACTGAAAAGATGAGAAGTATTGAGAAGTTGTTTCTTAATGATGAAGGTTGGATGACTCATTTAGCTGAAAATATAACACTCAATTTAACAGGTGACAACTTGTTTAATGAATGCTTTCAGGGCCACATGTGACGCCCCCCCCCACGCCACACACTAGCCTGTACTTGACATGTCCAAGTGTCAGAGTGTGTGTGTGTGTGTGTGTGTGTGTGTGTGTGTGAGATTCTGTAGTTTAACACTCCACTTGTGTAATTAACGCTCACAGGAACTCGGTATTTTTCCTTAAACCGGCATTCTTTCTGTCGTGCCAAAAGATGTGTTTTTAAAGTGAAAGAGACGAGAAGAAAAGGTTCTTCACGCAGTCTGAGATGCTTTTATTACACACTTCATGCATATTGCAGATTACAGATTAAGAATCCTCTGATAACCACTGCAATTATATTGTCACTCTTTTCAACGGTAGCTAAAGTTTTATAAAAAAAAAAAAAGGATCAAATCTTTGTTTTGGAGCAAGTGAACAGACAGCACTAATTCTGGCTTGTTAGTTAAAAATATAATCTAATCTCTATAATAAGGTTTTTTATTTAAAGCAGCTCATGAATTTTCATTTTGTGTTGACTTTAGTGCTCCCTGTCGCCAAAATCAACGGCTCTTTACTTGAAAAATCACAAGCAACTCACAGTTAGGCTTCTAAGATGAGAAAATAAAACATAATTAAGGTTGAACATTCAAATCAGACCACAAAGACGCGTCAAGAGTGTTCAGCCAGGAGGACAAAATGAAGTTTATCATTTAATGGCTGCAAAATTCAGAAGATCCAGAGCACTAAACTATCATCATTTTGTCGACCAGGGACGGACCCTGTTATTTATTCCCATTTTTTGTGTTTTCTATGAGTATAAAAGAGAAATAAAGGTTTCTCTTGTTGTATAAAATATCTCCTCTTAACACCCATCTGTGCTTTGAAAGTTGAACAGAATATACTCACGTTTTCAGATAATCTCAGGTCATGTTTGTTGTCTCTTTAAAATCAGTGTACGTGTTGGATGAATATTTCTCAAGGACTTGATTTAATTATTTTTTCATCTTTCATTTTCATCTTTTTCTCCTGCAGTTGAGTCTTTCGTGGACGGTGATGCGTTCGAGGTGCCCGGTGCGGCGGTCGAACCCGGCGGCGGTGGCCGACAGTGGTCGTCTCTGAAGAGTTCAGCGAGTCCTCCTGCTGAGACGGACGACGGCCGAGAACGAGCCAAGTCGCTCCCCGCCTACGGTTCGATATTTCAGATAATATAACAACTCACAGTGACAGTCAGGTGGTGAAAACTTTAACATGTTGTGCAGATTTATGTCTCCTCTAATCTTTACTTTTAAATTGCATGTGTCAATTTTTCAGTTTCTAGATTAGTTTTCATTGTTTCAAGATTTGAATTGTTCACAGTTAATTGGTCCAGTATGACTTTTCGCATTAAGCGTGGTCTTGCTTTCATTTCCTGCTCAGACGTCTGCTCACATCTGTCTTTGTTTTCATCCACCTGTCTCCCTCGTTCTCGTTCCTCATCTGTATTTTCTCTCCTCAGTGAGGCCTCCCTCTCTGGCAGACTCAGATCCAGCTGAAGAGGAGATCCAACCTCCGGCCTCCGATCTCAATTCTGACGAGAAGTCGGAGGACGAGTCCGACGACACTCCTTCAGTCTGACACCAACCAGGCGTTTAAAGTAAATCCTGCTCGACTGTCCCATCAACGCATACACACAGTTAAAATCAGAGACACGGTTTAGTTTTTGTTGTTGTTTTTAACATCCTGGTGAGCCACATGCAAACAGAGGAACACTGTAAAGTATTTCTCTCGACGTCGTTATCGGCGTAGTTTCCTGACCTCGGATCAGCCCGGCTCTCCGGCCAAGTGGACGCCAAAACGGCTCCATTACCGTCTCTGTCAACAGCTCTAATAGGACCATAAAGAGCAGATGGGTTTCATCTGGCACAGAGACCATCTGCGGTTGCTAAGATAAGCAGGCCTGTCTGTAAAGCACTGAGAACGAGTGTGACGGCCTAAAGAGCTGCAGATGGAAGCACTTTGGTTTTACTGTTTGTGTTCTGCAGATGGGCTGTCAGTCCGAATACAAACAGCTTCCAAAGATGTTTTTCGCTGCAAATATTCATGTCTTTTCCTCAAAGCAATAAACTGTCACACAAAGTAGAAAAATCCTGCAGCTCTTTAATGGAGGACCAAAAAGAAAGAGTTAATGCTTTCGGCTGCAGGTAGATACTTCATCTTCTCCAAAGCTCAAAATAACAGAAAGAAAGATTTAAACTCACCAGTTAAAAACTGCTTTAGGTTTTTAGGTTTTATTCAAGGACACAGAGAGATGTTGAGAAATGAATATTCATCGGCTGAGTGCATAAAAAAATCCAGATATGATAATAAGACATAATAAGTTTAATGTTTTTAAATATAATTTGCATAATTCTTCACTGATTTTTGTTAGTCAGGGTTTATTTTCAGCTTTCTTGATGACATTTGCTTCTGCAGCTTTCAACTGCATCTCAAGATTTTCATCAGAAGACTTTAAAAATGTGACCTAAAATACAGTACATGCTCATATACGACCTCCATGAAGTGATCACACTTTCACCAACATGCCGAGGAGCTGAGGAAAAAATGTGTAGTTGATGTTCGTTGTCATAAAGACAAGATAACTCATGTGACCTGATTTGTGCCTTATTGTGCCATGAAAGGAAAATTATACTGATATCAGAAAACTTTTTTTGTCACTGCTTTCTAGTTTTTACTCATCTATCATTCCTTCATCTCGGTCTGTGAAATTAAACACACTTTTCTGTAGCTTCAGTCCATCCTACATGATGTGAAAACCTTAGTAGGGGAAGACAAAAAGGATGTCCTGGTTTAAATTGAGCAATTGAATAATTTCTGTAATAAAATACTGCTGTTTTGTCTCTACAGAAGACATTCAGACTCACTAGCACCTTTTTATTTTCTGCCACTAATCAAAATGTCCACAGTGTTTATTCATTTATTCACCTCAGTTATCGACGCTGCTGCTGTATCTCCACTGTAACACGGCTATAACATACTGATTTCTGTTAGACGTGTACTGCTGCACTTACCGTGTATTAAATATCAGTGTAAATATGTAAATATTTATTTCCTTTCCTATGTGTTAAAGGGTCTGTCTATAAAGTAAATGGGGTTTATATCAGTTAAATATTTTATCATGTGCTGAATTTTTATCAGTGATACATGCTGTTGATTCTGCATGTATTTCCATTTAAGAACAAAAATGGTGATGGTTTTCATTTTATTGGGAAATATTTGTCATTATTTTTAAAAAGCTTTTTTTTTATTAAAAAAAAGTTAGTTGAATGTGTTTTATAGTTTATATGCCAATGGGACCTATGAGGCTGAAAATGTGACACCAGGCTGTCAAATATTTCTGTATTTGTATCTTTATACCAATAAATACTGTTTTACTGTTCAGACTCTCTCTGCCTCCCTCTTTCTCTCTCTTCTCCCTTCGTATAAATGCTGTTGAATCCCTCCTTTTTTCCTGTTTTTTTCCCATTTTCTGTTTTGTCGTCTCCATCTCGACCTCCGGACTCGACCTCAGCATCATGGACGTCGCTTTGGGCAGCCTGGACGCTGCAGGTTTCCTACAGATATGGAAGCACTTTGAAGCGCATGTTGCAGTCTTGTCTAAACTTTGAGATGATTCTCCAGCTGCTGGTGGGGATCAACAGTTTTATAATCCTCATTTTTACATTTTTTCTACATTTGAACAAGATTTGACTTGCAGCAATGCTTACATGTACAGGTTTGTCCTTTCAAACACTTTCACTGAAGTTATAACGAGCTGGATGTCAGGGGAAGTTAATGGAAATGTCTTTTTTCCAGCTGGCCACCATGATGCTGCCTGAGGAGGAGAACTTCCTGCTTTTGTTTCACAGAGAGACGCCGCTGGATGGCGGGAGTTCATGAGGGTGAACTGCACAGAAGATGTGATGTTTACTGACTGCGCTTCATTGGCTTCTGTACAAAACCTTTAGGACAAAAAAAACTACTCACAGATTTGAACACAAACAATGTGCATCAGTGAGAGCATAAACTAACCACATGGTAAAACATCACAAACAGGAAGTGACAAAGTCACTTTTTGGTCATTTGGATGAAGCAGGTCACCTGCTCAGGTGTCCAGAAGGGACCACACACCTGAATCAGTTCATCAGTGTGATTGTGTGACGATGTGGAACTTTGGCGCTTTACCACCCAATGAAAATCGGTTTGAGCCTGGTATCGTATCAAGTTAAGGCACTGAAGTGCTTAACGCCAAACCCCGGCCCCCTAGCTACCCAGCCAACCCCCCATCCTGGCCCCAGCTCCCGAGCTACCCGTCTGATCCCCCCCAGCCCCCAGGCTACCTGTCCAAGCCAAAGCCCCCGTGCTCCAAACCTGAGGCCCCGTGCTACCGGCCCCATCCCCAACCCCCGAGCAACCCAGTTGTTCCAAAGTATCCTCCAAGATGGCAGCCGTGGTCTGTGAAGAATTAGTTTCATCAAACTTAGGTATTGTAACTGAACTTTTTTTCTTGCCAATTTTGTTCAAAGAATGCATTGCACATTACTCATTATACACATTATAAGTGTTGGTTCTGTTTTCAGGTTCCTGACCTCTTCCTGCAAGCAGTCTGTCCTGGCAAGTTTGAATTCAATAAAATACTTGAAACTTCATTTGTTCCAATGGACGTCATTTCAAACTTGGTTGATGACCTTGCTGCACAATGTCAGAACAATATTGAGATGTCTATTGAAAATGCTCTTCACCAAATATCATCACTACTTCCTGGTAATTGACTATACTGTTGGCACAAGAATGGCCTGGTGCAAATCCAACATCTCACGCTTCTTCTTCTTCTTCTTCTTCGTTTCTCTGTTTATTTCTTTCCTCCATCATGATTTCACTCTCACCCTCCTCTCCTCCATCTCCCTGCTTTTCCAGTTTTAATGTGAATCTTTTCCTTTTCCTCTCTGCCTCCTTTTTCTATTTCATCCCACTTGAATCAATCTTTCCTCCGTCCTCATTTCTGAAAGTATATTTTCTCCCTTCCTGACTCTCAGCTTGGTGTTGAAAGGCTGATATATCCACGTATTTAACA
>JAVQJZ010040553.1:0-15596 GCA_036025355.1 Leiopotherapon unicolor | reverse complement strand
GTGTTATGTACCTATGAAATGTGCCACCATAGCTGAGATAACAGGACAGATACTTATAAATACAACTAGCAGGCAGTAAAAACAAAAATAAAGGCTGAGCAAAGAACCTCTACGATCTCTGAGTAGTTTAAAGAAATTTAAACTTTGGAGCTGTTTCACTAGTAGCAAAAAGTGTTAAAAATAGGAAAAATATGTCTTATTTGAATCTCATATGATATCTCATATGATATCCTTGAAAAATTTGTCCTTTTTTGTCTCTGTGAATGTACTATTCTTCAACACAAAAACAGACCTTCTGAATAACAAATAACTGGATCTACATGAAAACTAAGTCCAGGACAAGAAGGACCTCCTGGATGTTAACGGATAGTGGACAGCACAATGTAACCCAGACTCATTTCTCTTTTACTTCACATGATGTAAATGCATTTCACCTTTGATCACCTGTTGGCCTGGCTGTCTGTTGTGTTCTTGTCAAAATGAAATGCAAAAGTAAAGTTAAAAAAAAGAAAAAGGTTTAAGTTAAAGCTGATATTTTATGCTCTTATGCCAACATTTTTTCTAGTTAGATGGTTGGATAATGGGGGAAGGAGTCCCATTGTACACAGATTAATAAATAAAATACTCAATACTTTTTGTAGGACAAGTTTAAAAAAAAAAAAAGAAAGTCCTTCTTGGGCAGTCACCCTTTACCTGAACTATACACTCGTCTCACACACCACGGTCCTATCGGCCCCGCTCAGGAGGATTTTGTAGCGTTACCATGGCAGCGAGATGCACACACACACACTCTGACTCTGCGAGCGTGGCGATGTGCTTTTGAAACACGTCTATTTACAGTGAGCAGTTTTTGGCTTTGCGCTGGGTCATGAGGCTTCGCAGCTGTTAGACAAAGACTCAGTCACAATTTCTCCCACCTTTTACTCTGTGCTGTTTCTATCTGCGCCCCTCACCTACTCCAGAGGTGGCTATCACACACACATACCTACACACACGCACACGCTGACTTTAATGAAGTGGGAAAGGAAAGATTGAACGTACCGACCGTATGCAAGGGAGAATTTGTTGTGTTACCATGGCGATAGGAGCTAATGACATCACTCACAGAAGCAGAGACATTCCAGAAGGTCATAAATAAGAGAAGGAGGAAGAAACAGAGAAGAAGAAGAAGAGACAGCTCCCATGCTCCTCTGTGTGTGTGTGTGTGTGTGTGTCTGCACTCAGTCATTTTTAACTGCTGGTAACAGAAATGTCTTGGTTCATTATTAACTCACTGAAGTGGCAGTGGTGGTTACAAGGCAGGCTGAAGAGGGAGCATATTTCCCTGCAAGACGGCCTGTGTGTGTGTGTGTGTTGGGGGGGGGGGGTCCTTGTGTGTAGGTGATGCAACAGCCCCTCTACTGAAGCTGCACTGTGACTCTTTTCTCGCCGAAGCTGCGCCGGATGTGTTCACAGTCTGAAACGGAAACAGATTTGCAGGCAGGGGACTGGTGGGATAATGCAGAGGATGAAATGGAGTTGTTTTTTATTTGTGAAGGGCCCTTTGTCTTGCTGGAGATAGGATAATTTTCATATCCACAGAGGAAAGTATTTCATTTTTAAATTGTAGTCCGATGTAATACTGCAGCTACATGTTCCATCACATTAACTATAAAGCCTGAATTTATTAAATACCTTCCTTATTGCAAGTGCATGAGTTGACTCACATCATAATAATTAAAATATTCTTTGCTCACCATCAGTCGCCATCTGCACAAAGTAATTGTACGTTTGACAGTGAAAAATTGGTGCTATTAAATAGACATCAAAATAAGTACATGAAGTGTGCTGTGGCATTAATCACATTGTTCATGCATTACAATATGAAAAGAGGGTCTGGTTGGAATAACCGACTAAACATTAATGATCTTTAAAGAGATAATGCACTCAAGATTAATACTGCATAGGAGCCCCTTGGTAGCTGAGTTACAGCGCATACAATACTGCCCTGTTTCCTGTTTGCCTCACCACCATCACTGTCCAGTAAAGGCAAGAAAATGGAGCAAAACATCATTTTAAAAAAACAATGAAGTGTCAACATGTGGACTTGAAAAGGGGCAGTGAAAATTTTGTCGTTTGCTCATCGACAGAAAACAACTTCAGTGCCTTCTAAATGTGACACATTTTTGCAGTAAAAATGTCCATATTTCTACCAAGATATATGGCTTAATACACAATGTTGGTCTGAGCTTTGTAGCTTTGAGCGATTGGCCTCATTTTGGGGAAACTGTCCCGTGGAGATACTTCAGGAGTGGGTTTGTAAAAATTCTTGCCCTTGGAATCCATTGAACCTGATTAAATTCAAGCTGACTACAGCCACCGTTTATGCATGATCGATACTCAAAACAAAGCTTCGGGGTTTTGGAGGGAAAGGCCGACACTCGTGGTGCAGAGATGGATGGATTTGATTTGTGCAGAGAGGCATATCGTTGGTACAAACGTTACAGATGTGCAGCGTTACGTTACTGCAGTATAGCGAGGCCATCGAGTCACTGAGTGTTGAAGCAGTGAGATGTTGCAGGTTGCAGCTGTCTGGCTGTGCGACAGAGAAACACACTGAGAGACGGTCACAGGAAACAGCAGAGAGACATGAGTTCATGACGTACAGTGTGGAAAGAAGAAACTGACACCGATACCACAGGTGCTCTAAAATGCATTTATTAAACATGAACTCTTAATTAAAGTAATTCGTCATGCCAGCTTATGCATGTCCTCTGAACTCAAGGCTTTATGCTAATGAAGTTGTGGAGATCTCCCTATATGAGCCTGCTATTAGAGATTCATTCAGCATATCTGCCAGCAAGCTTCTGAGGTAAACAAAAAAGATTAGCATTTTTAAAGAAGCTGACCCTTATTCCCTGTGTTCTCATGTTTTTGTTTCCATTTAACTGTGGAGACAAAAGAAAAAAGGAAACCCATGGAGATTAGATCTTGATTACATAAACTCAAACCATTTTACCTGTTCACTGTTTTGCATGCAGACAGTTTGTAACGTTGCCCTCTGGAGCAAACCAGAGCGAAGTGAAACAAACCACGGCTGCTCAATGCAGAGGAAACATTTGAGTTTTGCTCCTGCGTCACAAAAGAGCTTAACCTGTTGTCTCCCTGTTGTTATTTCACCACAGAAAGAAGCGCAGAGTGATAATTGGATTTTGCTTCCTGCATTCAGATACAAACAGCCAGGACAAGTATGTGTAGTGTGTGCGTGCCTTTGCGTGTGTTTGTGAGAGCGCTGCACAAACAGTGCAGGTTTGTGTAGTCTGCACACCGAGGTGCAGAGAGTCACAGACATAAAGATATTGCAGAATAAGACTCAATGCTAACAGAGGTCTCAGAGGCTGAAAATGGAAATTTGGATTGTTACCTGCTAAACCGTGCAATTACAAGTTACAAGTCAGCAGTGTATTTCCATTTCATTCAACATCATGACATAATTCAAATTTAACAAAACAAAAAGCTGTTTTGCATTTTCATTTTCACGTTACTGAACGCACAGTTGGTCATTACTGAACACAGCGTGCAGTGGGTTTAGGGTGCAGCCATAAAAGAAATATTATCATGGAAATAAGGAAGTTAAGCAAATATGTCCTCCAAATCTGTAAACCTGTGTAGGCGGGATGTCAAAAAACATTCAAGTCTTATTTAGAAGGCTGAAGATGAAGTGGTGCTCAGCTGAAGACGCCGCTGACTGTGCCGACCTCTGTGCTGTCAGGGCGGATGAAGGTGTTTGAGGCGGGTTTAAGTACTGGGTGACAGACATCATTATTATGAAATCTGCTGTTAGTTTGTTCAAGTGCATCCCCGCTCACTGTGCTCTCTATTCTCTCTGCCACTTGTTGTGTCTGTTTATGTGCAGCTTCCCTCTGATGAATGAGATGAATTATACCACACTGCAGCACACACAGCCTGATCACCTGGAGCCAAATTCATAAAAAAAACAGCAAAAAAAAAAAAAAGACCTAAACAAAACATAGCATCAAGGCCAGAAATGTATGTGCTCTTTTGCACCACAGTGCTTAAATAGAATAATGTTTTATGAATTTCAAACATTGTTAAACTGTGTACATGTGAAAAGACCTGATTTTCACCCAGCATGTGCCGGACACAGACACGTCTTTAATCAGCTGTTTGCATGTGAACACCATCTCTCCATCAGCAAAGAAAAATGCCATTTCCTTACCTGTGTCGGATTGGCAGAGTCGAGCAGCAGCACCAGACCAGCCATTCGTGCAAACATTTGAAAAGGCTTTTAGTTGGTTTTACATACATGTCCAATTTTTATGTGGCTGTTTAAATGTATGCACAGGTTAAACTACTGTGTTCATGTTGTATTGAGAAATGAATAAGGAATGAAGACGCACTCATGGTAAGAAAGTTATTGTTCCCATCTTAGCATTATCATGTCAGCATTGTCACTGGCAAACAGATTTTAGCACATATATTCAGCTTAGTGTGGACTCACAGTCTTTTTGTATGACATTAACTTCCTGTTCCTGTGCCTCCACTTCACCAGAGAGCCCAAGCAAAAAAAAAGTGGCTCAGCAAAGTTTGTGAGGACAATTGTTAAGATAACATAAATTTATGAAAGTTTCTCTTGTGTAAAAATATTAACACAGTATTAGTCGATACATGTTTTAATTTGCTCATGAACTCATGAAAACACATCTTCCAATACTACAAAGGGAAAGCAACGTCTACTTAACATTAAATTGCTTTGCCCTTGATGGCCCTTTTTTGCCATTACTCAAAGGACAGAGAAAAATGAATTTTAACCAGCACTTTAAAATTGCAGTCATATATAGAAAGGAAATGGTAATTGCGTTCAATGTGTAACATTTAATTAGCATATTTCTCTGGCTGACGTGAATCAGGTTTAGTGGGACTTGCATTGCTTGTACATAATCACCACGGTCGCACATTCATCCTCCATGCAAATGACGGCCATTCTTTACATTTTGATTTGTAGATTTGTAAAGGACTATGGCCAGATGAATTATAAATGCAAAACAGACTGGTCATTAAAAACACGACACGAGAGCAGGTGTACACATTCATTTTTAGAGAGGAAGATGACAGAAAGAAGCTTATATCCAGTCAGCTTTAGACGCCAGTGGTTTGACATCATTTTATTTCTGTGTTGATGTTCATTTCATTTGTTGGTTTATTGTGAAGCACTTTGTGACTTCTGTCTTCATATGTTGGCTGATATTTTGGTGTTGATGACATGAAAAACATGAAATCGCTGCTGATGACAGTTGCTGGCGTTTATTTGGTAGACTGACAACTGTGTCAACTGCGGCACTGTGTGGAAGATGCATCGACACTGTTGGAAATAAGAGAAGACAAGCAGAAGCAGATCCTTCTGAGCCTTTGTTTACTCAGAACATTTGTTTCCATCGGATGCCAAGTTGTCAGGGATATTTACCAGGTTTTCTGCTTCCTGGCATCGCCGTTCAGACTGTTTCTGTGCAAGTTCATAAAAGCTTTTTTTTATTGGATGTTGAGTTGTGTTTTGAGTTTTTGCAGTTTACAGTCAGCAAAATATAGCTACCAATTCTCCTTTTTGTTGAAATTATGCTTAATTAAAGTAGTTGTTTTTTGTCTTTTCATAGTCACACCCCAGAAGTACGGCAGGCCTGAGACCCATTTTTGGTTTGAGCCCACAGTTTATGACTTCAAGACATGTTGGACTCACACTGTTTCATTTACCAGAAAAAGGAGTGAGCAATGAGTGCAGCGTTAGAGGACTTTTGTTTTTTCCTGCATGCATCGACAGCATGTAAAAGTGTGTGTGCGTCATGTGAGTGTCTTAAACCGCTGCACACAGCTACCCTTCGCTTGCCAGCTGGACACCAGACGACCCAGGCAGCAGCAGCTGGAAAAATGGACAGAATGTTCTGAAGAGGAGAGGAGAGTGTTTGTGACCCAGCCAGCCAGACTGAGAAGCAAAATGTTCGGCTTTTTAGACCAAACTTTTTCAATCAACACCCCCCTCTACCCAGCTCCACAGCCCATTCCCTTAATTTCATGGTCCCTCTCTTCCTGCAGCAGGGAAAGTACCCGGCTACTTCTGATGTTCCTCCCGCCCACCCCCACATTTCTGCCCAGCCATGAGGTGCCATGAGGCAGCGGCGAGAAGAAAGGCAGAGCGAGGACGAGCTCCTGTGGGACGGGCAGCTCACAGTGGGGCGATTGTTCTCCTGGCGGGGCCAGCAGCCTCCCCCACTTTAGCCTCTGCATCCCCTTCACACCTGCCCCCCCTCCTCTGACTCCATCATCTTTCACGCTTTGCTTTCGTCCTGCTTCCCCTCCCGTCAGACTCATACAGGTCTGCCCAGCCTTCGAACATAAACACAGCAGCAGAGCCACAGAGGGAAAAGGGGGGAGGGGGGGGGGGGGTTGGGTGAAGTGACTGGGGGAACGGCGTAGGAATCAGTCGAGGAGGCTGAGGGGGATAAAAGCAACCGCAGAGCAGTCTGTGTTTAGTGGGTTAGTGGAGCGCTGGCCTTCACTTACAGGGACGACGCAGCAGATACCTGCCTGTCCTCCAGTCGGACCCATGTCACAGTTTCATCAGAAAACTGAAGCTTTTTATTCACAGGCAGCACAGATGAAGCCAAACAGTCATTGGTCTTCTTTAGTGGCTTTATTTGTCTTTTTCCTCTGACTTTCTGTCTCTTTGGATTTATTTTTTCCTCTCAGAAACCCACTCGCCCTCTGTCATTCCCTCTGCCTGAGCACAGAGTAGTCAATGAGGACTGTGTGTGTGTGTGTGTGTGTGTGTGTGTGTGTTCTCATCCTCCGGCTCAGAATAAGTGGCACCAGACAGGCCTTATAAGGAGTGGTTAGATCATTGGCCACACCGTTAGTAAAACAGAACCATATGTGTGCTGTGTGTGTGTGTGTGTTCGCACGGGCACGCAAGTCTTAGTGCACGGACCTATACCTCAAGTTTGTTGTATTGTGTGTGTGTGTGTGTGTAAGTGATACCATGTGTGTTCAGAGGTAGCTGAGAGAACGGGAGCCTGTTGCTAATAGACATGGTGAAGGTCACATTATATGGTCATGTTAAACACACACACACACACACACACACACACACACACACATTCTCTCTACTTAATCTATTGTATGCATTGTCGGCCATAAGGTCGGGAAGAAAGTTAGGTACAGTCGATCAGTACACACACACACACACACACAGCTGGCATGGATGTTGAGAGAATTGCATGAGACGAGGTGTGAATGATCAACTCGCAGGCGGAGCGTCTCAGCCCATCCTGTTTCATCTGCTGATGGATTTAGCAGAGGAGAGTCTGTCTGTCTGTCTCTCTCTCTCGCTGTCTCTCTCTCTCTGTCTGTCTGTCTGTCTCTCTCTGTCTGTCTGTCTCTGTCTGTCTGTCTCTCTCTGTCTCTCTCTGTCTGTCTGTCTGTCTGTCTGTCTGTCTGTCTGTCTGTCTCTCTCTGTCTGTCTCTCTCTCTCTCTCTCTGTCTCTCTCTCTCTCTCTCTCTCTCTCAGCCTCCATCTTTCTTACACAGCTTGTCTGGAATGTACAGATGTTTCCTTTTGGGAATGGGCGTCCTGCTCTGTTCACACGCACGCACACACACACACACACACACACACACACATAGGAAGAAGGGGTGAGTGAGAGGAGAAAGGGGAGTACATTCCCATATACTCATATACATGTTTTCCTGTCACACTTTTAAACACTTCAGAGCAGCAGTATCTTGTCGTCTCTTCCTCTCTCACAGTTTTTTGTCCTCTCACAACCTTCCCGTCTTCTGGCTCATCTTTTTTTCTCTCTCTCTCTCCCTTTTGTCTCGTTCTCACGTGAGCTGAGGCTCTTCAGCGACAGCACTGATCTGACCTGCCCCCACTTCCGCTCTCACCTTCACAGTTCAGCCGCTTCAGTTTCCTTACTTCCAGAATCATTTATCCACGGCTGTCTGCCTCCGTGTGATCAGTCACACAGTGTTTCATACTACAAGTGTGTGTGTGTGTGTGTATAATTAAAATATTTAGATGAAACTAAGAAAATCAAATGGCTAAAAAACAGTATTTCTTGACTTATTCTTTGACATCAAACTCTTCTGCTGTCTGCTGGTTCTTGTTCTTCTCCTGTCATTCACCTCTGTGTGCTGCATGTCTATCATTTCATGAAGTGCAATAAAAGAGTATATGAATGCGGGCGAGTGACATTTACTGACGTTTTCTCATCAGCCAACTTTCATGCAGGCTTTATTGCTTATTTCTGTTTAATTGGAAATGGATGCCACTAAGTCACCAGTGTTGTGCATGTCACGTTATGAGTTAGCAGTAAGTAAGTTCATGACCTTTAGGTTTACAAAATCATCAACTGAGGAAAAAGAAAAAGCAATTTAAGCAGTATTTTTTGTTCTTAAGGAGTTGATAGTTATATGACAGTATGTCACATTTTATCGTGTCTGTTTTTATTCATCTCCACCTCTGCTCCAATGAGCTAAATCTTTCACGTTTTCTCGCTCCTTTCCCAGCACTTACACAATGACATTATTTGGTAAATTACTTGTGAAATTGTCTTGTAGTCACATATATGTTAAATGTGGATGTGTTGGTTTGTGCCCGCAGAGATCTTTCCAAGAACCACATCTCCTCCCTCGATACCAGCCTGCTCGAGCGTCTCACTGGCCTCCGAGAGCTGTGAGTACCTGTGTGTGTGTGTGTGTGTGTGTGTGTGTGTGTGTGTGTGTTCGTGTGTGTGTTATTTCACCTACAGTACTCCCAATCTATCACCATGCATCTGTCGGTCTGTTGGACTGTGTGTGCATCGATATCTTTCAGGTATCTCCAAGGGAACAGGATCAATGTTCTCCCCAGAGGAGTGTTCTGCTGCGGGCCGCTGTCCATCCTGTGAGTACAAAGTCCAGAGAAGATGAAAATCAGCAAACCCCGGCTGGAGAGGAGCATGAAAAAGAGGACGAAAAGAAAGCAGGAGAGGGAAAGGCTCGGTTTAGTCTGGATTTAAGTAGGCAGAAATCCCTGGAGTAACCTAACTGGACCAGGGAGCAATCACAAAAAACACACACACGTACTCTATACTGCACACACACACACACACACACACACACACACACACACACACACACACCCCAATCAGGGCACGATTAAGTTCAATTACAGCTTACTGCTCCAGGCTTCCTCTACCTCCCTTTCTCCCATCTGTCCATCTCTCCCTTCCACCATCCATTACCTTATTTCTTCCACCCATTGGATGCTTAAGCACGTTTGTGTGTGTGTGTGTGTGTGTGTGATGAGAGGACTCTGGTGGTTTCCATCAGTTCTTTCCAAAACCACCACACAACGGCTCCATTATGTAGCCTACTGGATGGAGGAGAGAGTGAAGGAGAAGGAGATTATGAGCGCAGAGGAGAAGAAAGAGAGAAGCACTGAAGCAAAGCACATTGTGGAAAGAGGGAGGCACAAACATGAATGCTCTCTGTGCTCAACCTTCAGTTGTTATAGGAGTCATTTCTTTGTAAAGAGGATGTGGGAATGTTGTTTTCTTTGATAAACACGAATCTAAAAGTCGCCATGGGAGGATCATGTAGGAGAAGCAGTTCTGCATTTTCACTTCTCTTCAGTTATTAGAGTCTTTTAGGCAGATTATTCTTGTTAAAATGACAGCGTGATAGTATATGATATCGTGATATCACTACAAACCAAAGCTGTCAAAAAGGTGAAGGGGAGTTGTTTTTATGTCAACAATGATTTGTGTGTTTTGTCTCCCTCAGCGATTTGAGCAACAACCAAATCACCACCATCGAGGAAAGAATATGCGACAACCTATGCAATTTAACTCAAATGTAAGTAATCACAGCGCATTGTTATTCTCCCTCCTTCTGTCTCTTTGTCTTCTCCGGCAGATATTAAAAGACAAAATCAAACGTGATTAGACTCTATACATACACACACACACACACAGAGCCATGTGCATAAACACACAGATCACGCGTGCTTAAATAAGCAGAGCGTTTCGCCTACACACGAGATGAATGAAGCTCTATTTTAGACCGAGTGGGAGGCCGTGAGTAGTAATTATTCCACACCAGGTCTTTAGATGAGAAGTTTTCTCCTTCAGTCTGTAATTGAACACAGCGAAACAGACCGCTTGGTAACGGAGAGAGAGTTTCGCGCCACAAAATTTTACCGTTCTTTCTTTTCTCCTTTCTGCCCCTCGTCCACCTCCACCGATGTTTTCCGACATCTTTTCATCTCACCCAGGCTCTTTCTTTCTCTTACATCATTGAAAGCAGCATGCCTTTTTTCACGGCAGACATTTTGGTATGACAGGGCAGGAAAAGTGGAGGTGTAACCGCTAACTTTAAGCCGTGGTCAATTAGTCGTAGCGGCTTCTTGTCCGGGTATGTTGGCTCGTCACTTTTACTCACTTTGATGCAGCACAGCCGTCATTAACGTTGTCAGTAACACCTGCCTCATTTCTGCGGTGGAGAAGCCAAGATGTCTGCCATGTAAAAAGTGAGGAAGGGAAGAAAAGCTAGTTCGATCATTTCCAGGAACTCCAGAGACGTAACTGCATCTGTCATTGTTGTACTGACTTTCTGGTTTAATTCATAGAAGCAGCAGGTTTTTCAGACTTTTCTACCTCTGAACAAAGTGTATGAGTGCAACAAGGTGCAACATGTAAAAGCATCATTTTATTTTATTAGGAAGGTATTATCCAATTTTGAGAAGGAGCTAGCTGTTATGCTAACTGTTAGTTTATGAAAAATGTTGGAGTATTACTTTAATGCAAAAGGTAAAATGTGTCCTTTATTATAACGATTATTAATCGTAATTATTATTGTTATTGTATCCTCGTCTCTCCTCCAGCGACCTGAGCAGTAACCACTTTGAGTGTGACTGTAAGCTGTACCGGTTAGTCATCTGGCTTCAGGAGAAAGGGGTGCAGGTTCGGCGGCCGGAGGCGATGCTCTGCAGCCACCCTCCTGAGCTCCGCCACCAACCCCTGCTCAACGTCAGCCTGCTCACCTGTGGTACGAGACACATGCATGCTCATGTGGGGACGTGCACGTTACGTTACATGAGAATCTGTTTGCACTGTTTGTTTGGAAATAGATCCTGCCTTTCATTTGAACCGACCGTTGCTTTGATTAAATTCAAATGTTACTGTATTGTGCAATCCTTGTGGCAAATTCAGACATCAGAGGAGTGAACTGCTCATTAGTTGAACAGAGTTAAACAGAGAGTGTCTGCTGATGATGAAGGGTGTGAGATATTTGCTGAGTTATGAAACCTTTCCTTCCTGTGCAGGTCTGAACTACGCAGCGTGTCTCGAGGACAGCAGCAGTGGAGGGGGAGGTCGAAGCGAGCTTGTTATTTTCTCTTCCTCCACACCTGGAAACTTTACACGCGAGCAGTGCAACAGTGTGTGTTTTACTGCATCAAAGGCCCCAGGGCCACGCTATGGGGGCCTGGGCAAGAGGCACGAGTGTCTCTGCAGCACAAACTCAGAGCCAAACTTCATCAGCGAATCCCAGTGCTCCGCTGCCTGCACAAACCCCGAAGTTATGAAGGTACAGAGAGCACGTTGGTCTCAGATACTCATTGTTGCTCGGTAACATCCTCCGAGGTCTAATGGAGACCTTTGGTGTGGTTTCTTCTCTTGTAAACACAAAATGCAGGATTTCCTCTAAGCCTTCCTATAACCTACCAACAACTTCCTTATGTGGCTTGAATGACTTCCCTGCTTACTCAGATTCAGTTTCCTGTGCAGCCCAGCTCCAGAGAAGTCATCCAAAACAACAATTGAAATTCAAGATTTGTTTATTTTAAATCAGAGCGGTTCATAAGTTTCATTAAAACCAAGTTTTCATTTCAAACCATAGAAATAATAGTAAAACCCACAAACATCATTGCGAGTAAAAGTAAGGAAAGTTTTCATTTTACTTTTAAATACTTGTGCGTATTAACAGAAACCTTCTTCCTCGCTGCGTTCACCCTTTCACAGGAATGTGGGTGGGCTCTGGCTGATGACGTCTTTGCGGTGGACTTCTCTGTCTCGCTGAAGTCTCTTCCACAACAAAGTGTTCATGACCACATCAGTTTCTCCGCCACCTCCACCGTCACTCCAGTGACACTGTCTTGGGACTTTGGTGACTTTTCATCCCGGGTCAACACTACGGCAACCGGGCTCGCCGTAGCAACTCACAAATATGGTCTCCCGGGACGTTATATAGTCAGTTTGATGGCCTGGGCCGGACACAAGGAGGTGAGAAATCACCTTTATCTTTCATTCTAATTTTATATCAGGACTTTCACAGCATAATGGCCGTATGATTTTACGTTTCAGGTTCAGGTCTCCACACGCGGAGAAGTGACAGTGACACTTCCTCCCAAACTGGAGCTGCGCTGTCCGGCTCTTGTTGTGGCCAATAATAGTTTAGACTTCACGCTGGTAAGCTGGGGTGCTGCTGGCGTGGATGTAGACTGGAAGATCACAAAGGACAGAGTCCAAGTTGCCAAAGGTAAGAAACACCATCACACAAACCGTGACGTGCTGATGATCATTTGAAGGTGCAGTCTGTTGTAGTTTCTCCTCTCCTGCTCGCTGTGGCTGCACTGTGATCATATGTTGGCTCTGTAAGTGGCAAACAAACACAGGATTTGTCTTTTTATGTAAACCTGTGATACGTTTTTGTGAATGGAGCAGAAATAAGGTATGAATACATCACTGATATACCATCACATTTTAAGTTGATCTGGTCAACTTCAGTGCATTGTTAGCAGTCATTTGACACACTGTATGTGTCCGACATTCACTTTCTAATATCTCTGCTTTTGGATACGACCAACTCCACTCAGTAACTTTACCTGTCTGCCTCTTGGTGCTGAGCAGGCAGCTTACAGTGAGTTTTTGGAGCTTTTTTTAATGAAAGCAGTTGCCTGCTGCTGCCGGAAGCAACACTATGAGAGCAATGAGAGTGAAGAAAGTCGCAAAGTTATGGAAAACCAAACCGCTGAGCTTAAGCAAGCAGAAACACTCCATCGAGCCGGAAGAACTGCAGAGCCGGATCCTGACTCTGTGTGGGTTCATCACTATGAGCAGCACCTTTCACATTATCTTTAGTCAAGTCTTCCCTCCTTCCTGTGTGGCTCGACCCATCAGTCAAGTCTGAGTGTGTGAACGCAGCTGCACATTAACTTGTGTCTGTATTCTTCTCTCGCACACACACACTTTCTCATGTATACTTCATAAGGACTCACACACACTTCACCTATCTCCCTCCACCAGACAGCCCCTCCTTCACACCCATCCTCTCTCATGACGGTGTGTTAACATTTCCTCTGTCTGTTGATTTTTACGATTTAATCGTTAACTGTTAGATCTGTGCACCAGGTTGTTTCTTTGAGATATTGTGGGCCTGTTTCTGCTTCTACAAAGTGGCAGCCGCAGCTTTAGAAGAAGTACAAGGCTAGAATTTGTGAAACTGATGTGATCCACTGGAGGACAAAACCGGAGTATGACTGAATGACTAAGGAAAGAAATGTAACTACAGGTTTTCTCTGGATATCACAACTAAACAGTATGTTTGTTTATGTCCTAGTCCATCATGCACCATTTCACATGTAAGGTTTGATATACTCTTTCATTTATCAAGTCACTTTTGTGCCTCCTTTTCTTGTCTGTGCTTGTCTCAGCCTTTCAGACACTCACACAGAGCTTTACCACCCATGTCAGTGAACATTATTTACTTTCATATTATGACTTTGGAGGTACGAACACACTCCTGGAAGAAAAGGTCAATCCACTTCCACAACACAGTCAGTATTCATAATGAGTTAATAGCTCTTTAATGTGGATATTTTCACTCCTTTATGGTCCAGTGACTGCATTTGTTTCCCCTTTTCACAGATTTTTCACCAGAGCTCCTAGTCCTTTAGCTCCTTTGGTCTGTTGTTTGAAGTGACAGTACAGTTTCCAACTATCCAAATGCAGCTCAACACTGGCTCCTTGATTCATAATGATATTTAATCATTTTCTCCTAACTATTATACATATATAATGTACAATAAATACAATATGATGAAGAATGAATTCTGTACCTGGAGTCCTGACCTCCTGTAATACTTGTCAGTATGTGACAGAAAGTATTTGGACTATTGAAGGCGAGTAAAGCCTTGTGAAGAACATCTTTTTAGAAACAGGACTGTGGTTGTGTTATTCCGTTATGTTGTAAGTATGACCTCAAACAATCTGGGAAATCATGTGAATGTTTCTGTCCTCTGCCAGCCGCCCCTCACTGTCCAAAGGATGGGGTGTACCATGCCGAGTCCTCACGCTGTTTCCAGATCGTTCCAGGGGAGTTGAGCTGGACAGATGCTCGACAACAGTGTTCAGGCCGCGGCGGGGATCTGGCAATAGTCAGGAGTGACGCGCTGCGTCATCTGCTCGCACACAAAGTCACACAGTGAGTGATTCTGACTGCGCTGCAGAAGTGGGACCTCAGCATTTCTCTCTCTGCAGTCTTTTATAACAGTTTTATCTTCATTTGATGGCAGCTGAATTTTAATAAATATTTTCTTCAAGGCTAATGTATTAGCCTCAATACACATACAGACAGAAATAAACACACATATGTAGACTTTGTGACCTCTATAACAGATAAATAAATAGGTGTCGGCAGCAGAGATCAGGCTCTGCAGAAAGAAAAGCTGTTTTCTCCACAACACAAAGCATCATCCCTGTTTGCCTGACAAACTTAATCGTTCTCATCATGTTGCAGTCTGTCTGCAGCTGCGACAGCCAAAGTCACAAATTGTGACAGACATCAAATGCTCAAAACAGATGTTCAACTTCAATCACTGACAGTCCCAAAGTACTTGGCTTGGAAGGGGGTATAAAAAGAGTATTTTTCTTGCTTCTTCCCTCCCGTCTGTGCGAGCTTTGAGGCTTTTTTTGTCCGAATGTGCCTCAGTTTTTGTATGTGTGCACATGTTGTTCAGACACGAGGCTGTTTTCAAGGGCAGTCCTTTTCATTTCATTATTTACTGTTTATGAACTTCATGTCATGAAGCTTACCATTAATAATTTCTCTGATTTACTTCTTCTTTGTTTTGTGTCATTTATTAATTTATTTCTCTTGTTTTTCATTTATTCTCTGGTTGCGTAAGAACACAAAATACAAAAAAATAGACATAGCATAGTGTGTATTCAGATGAGAGCAAATCACAATGCGAGGCTCATCCATAGTATCAGTGTCTTGTCACAAAAACAGTGCTGTCTCTTTATTATATGTACTGTATGTGTGTGTGATGCACCGTGTGCGACAATGCGATGAAAATGTTTCTGGGTTTGTGCAGGTCTGATGGCCTCCAGTGTTTGGTGTTTAGGTCAGACAGGGTCACAAAAAACACATCTGTGAAAGCACAGCTGCATTGTAACTTTAACACCCTGGGAGGAGGAGTCCACACTTCTTGGTGTGTGTGTGTGTGTGTGTGTGTGTGTGTGTGTGTGTGTGTGTGTGTGTGTGTGTGTGTGTATTAATGTGAG